>JANHFT010001873.1:122618-134594 GCA_032467955.1 Pseudoxenodon macrops | reverse complement strand
TCTTAGTAAGTAGTTTGACAGTGGTGAGGGAATTATTTGTTTAGCAGAGTGATGGCTTTCGGGAAAAAACTGTTCTTGTGTCTAGTTGTCTTGGTGTGCAGTGCTCTATAGCGTCGTTTTGAGGTAGGAGTTGAAACTATGTGCCCTAATACTCCTCTGTAACTACATTTTATAGGACGTTCAAAAGTAGTACAATCTATCTTTTTTTTACTATGTTTTTTTTAAGTTGATGAAAATTACTCAACACTGTAATATTCCCATTACCTAGAATTGGTTGCTTATTCTCAAGTTGAAATACACAGCTACTGTATTTCTTCTAGAGGTGCTCATATTAGGAAGTAGCAACAAGTGGAAATAAATAAAAAATGCAAAACAGTACAGTGCCATTGATTGAATATGCTTTTATAAAGTATTGGCAAAGTATCAAAAAAGCATTTTCTGTGTGTTCAAGATACAGATATGACTTACCATTTGATGGATGAATCTGATGAAATATTTAAATAATTCTTATATAACAAAAGGCTTCAACAAATGGCAGCTGCTAGTTAGCTGTTGGAGGTTGATCAAGCAACGCAGAAAAAGCAATGACATCATTTCTATTTTATTGCCAAGAAAACTCACCAGGAGATAAACTTGACTTAAGGGCATCATTACTTTCATTATGTATCTCTGCCTAATATACTGATGGTCCTAAATGCAATGGCAGAAACTGACCTCAGATCTCTGCAGTTTGATGAAAAAACCTTTGAACAATTACTATCTCAGCATTAAATGTTAGCATGTTGTTATTATTGTTTATTAGATTTAATAGAGTTCTCCACTCGAATGGACTCTGGGCGGCTTACAAGATATAATTAAGAATCAAAGGAATTAAAAACATAAAATAAAACAAGACACCACAGACTAAAAACAACACATCCTGCTTCAGGAGGGAAAAACACAGAGTCTAGCTTCCCATAAAGTTTTGACATTTTGCTGCATATTCAACACTCTTTCAATCTAGTGCAGAACAAATACCTGTGTATTTCATATATATTTTTTGTATACAAATGAACCACCTTAGCTGTGAAAAATATGTATTCCAAACTCATAGACATTGGCTTGTATTTAATGTTCACTATGAAAGTAATGGATTAGGATTGATCTTTGTTTGTTTATTTAACAAATTTATATAGCCATCCATTTCACCAGAAGTGAATTTATGCACAAGTGTTAAAAAGAGTTCTTTGGATTTCTGCTTGTGCATTATATGGGATTCTGAGTGTTGGGACCATCAGTGACATTGCAGTGGACTGAATGCATTCATTTTCCTTCCCCAGAAGAGACAGAAGGAGGAGACACCACATGTCGATGTGGGAACCACGTACCAGTAATCTGTATGTGTGCATGTGATTGCTTGTTGTGAGAGGTTACATGTGTGTATGTGATAGACTCCTGCTATTGAGTTCAAGTATGTGTTGTTTCATGTTTATGTTGTAAGTATGGATGGATATTTCAATCTAGTAATGTTTATGTGCGTATAGTCTGAACAGCTATAAATCAGCGTGGGTCTATAATCTGTATTTATTATACAAGTAGGACAGTATGTTTTATGTTTATTTGCAGAGTATGCTTCTGTGTATGAAACAGGTCTGTGTACCAACTTAAGCTGTATTGTAACAACTACACTGTTGTGTGTGTGCAAACAGTCCATTAAATTGAGTGTGTATTCAAACTGTTCATGTGCGACTGTATGTATGTCAAAGTGTTGTGTGTTTGCTTACCAATATGTCAGATGTGTCTTTTTATTCCTGTGTCCATCTGTCTGTCCATAAAATTATGGTATACAATTTTATAAGATCAGCAAAAAAAAACTTGGAACATTCAATGCTACAGACAAACACTTCCACAGCAGCATCTACAATTTTCAGTTTCTCCTTAAAGCTGTTAGATTACTGTATATGAGGTAGAGGTTTGATTACACCAGTGGTAGAAATATTGCATGTTAACAGACAATTTCCCTAGCAACTGAGAAGAACAGCTTTCTTAGTTATTCAAACCTTGTATATGTGCCAAGAGGACCTACTTTCAAAATGGTGGGTTATAGGCTGCAGCCTCAGGTGACAGAATGAATCCTAGAATTGAGAGGAGAACCTAAGCACTGCCAGGCTCTAAATATGGGGTTGGCAGGGCACTGGATCAGCCTGGATGCATATGCTTCACCCTGGCACTGAGCTGAATGGGACTTGGTACCGCATGCCTCCCCTACTGCTACTTCTTCCTGAGCCCCCTGCATGTACTTCTTTGGGTCCATCTTCCCTCTTTAGGCTGTTGGCTAATCACTACCCTTTTAGAGTAGTAAAGGAAATGTCCCATTTGCCTACTAAATCAGCCAGTCTTGAGTAGCCTTCGTGCTTGCATGCAATACTTTAAGTCACCTTTACCATATCCCTGCTTGTTGATGAACACTTACTTCTTTTACTGTACTGTAAGTTTATTAAAATTGCAGTACATGCAAACTGATGCCATATGTTTTAGTGATCTGGTGGGTGCTTTCACAAAGACAGGGTTGTGAATGTGCTTGGTCTTTGGCCTCATTGTCCTGTTGTTCAGGCTTATTGCCATGTGCCAGTGAATGTGGAATGAAATGTCTTCTAATGATTTGTTGACGTCATGCAAGTGGACTTGATTCTCTTATTATCCTAGAGATACTGTGATTTTGCTGTGCATTCATGAAATTCAGGGAAAGAGAGAATCAAGCCCCAATATGTGATTTTGTATGGTCCTAGTTGCATGCTGTATGTACTGGTATGTGTTCTTATGTTTCTGACAGGGCACAGATGAATTGAACGCATTTGTTTTCCTTTCCCAGGAGGGAGAGGAGAAGGAGACATCACATGTCTGTGTGGGAACAGCGGACTAGCCAGCTCCGCCGACATATGCAGATGCCCAGTCAAGAGGGCATCAACAAAGATGAACCTCCTCTGCTCAATCCAAATGCCAGTATTTTTCGGAAAAGGAAGTTACTGGAAAACTCTGGCCTGGAAAAGATTGAGGGTGATCAAGGTGGTAAGCCAGAGCAGACAAACGGAGAAAGTCTGGAGCAAAAACTCCCAGGGTCCAAACCCTGCCCCAGCATCCGGGATGACCAGAGAACTCCATCTCCTCAGGCCAAGAAGGAATGGGAAGAATGGCATCACAAATCATTTCATGGGAATTGTGATGTCAATGATCAGGAAAGCAAAGGAAGCGTAAGCTTTGATGACAGGGCTCGGCTCCGGCAGAGTCAAAGGCGTAGCAGACACCGTAGGGTGAGGACTGAACCGAAGGAGAATAGAACAGTCAGCCAAGAGAATGGCCCAGAAGGAGTCACACCAGCAAAAGGAGAACAGAATGGGGATCATAAGGAAAATGGAGAGGAAAAAGAGACAATTGCTGAAAAGGAACCAGTTGCTGACATGGAACTGAAAAGGTAGGTAATCTGATTCTGTTCTTCATGGTGCCTACCCAAGGGAATAAGTGGGTATGTGCCTATCCTTTCTTATTTCTGCTAACCACCAAAATAGGTGATTGCTAAATCTTTGTAAACATTTAGTAAAATGCAGCAAATTGTAATGGTCTTCTATATTAAGTATTAATAGAATGGTGGCTAATAGCATTTTTTACACATTCAGATAATCTAGGAATTATTGGATTGTACGAACAGTTATTAAAATAAGAAGTAGCTGACAATTAAGTGAAGCCAAAGTGAAATCCATTATAGAAACCTGAAAGGAATGAAGCCAGAGCCAGGAGAATGGGATTTTTCCTCTGTAGAATAGCTTTACCCTAATAGACAGAATTAATAGAATAACAGAGTTGGAAGGGATCTTGAAGCTCTTCTAGTTCAACCCCCTGCTCAAGCAGGAAACCCTATACCATTTCAGACAAATGGTTTCCAATCTCTTCTTAAAACCCTCCAAGGTTGGAGCACCCAAGTCATTCCACTGATGAATTGTTCTCATTGTCAGAAAATTTCTCCTTAGTTCTAGGTTGGTTCTCTCCTTGATTAGAGTTTCCATTCATTGCTTCTTGTCCTGCCTTCAGCTGTGTGACTTTCCTCTTTTGAATACTGTACTCTGCTTGTTTTGTGTACTGGCTGAATAAATGTCAAAAAACATACTTTTCCTCTGCTATTACATTCTTTTAAAATAATATACAGGTAGTTCACAACCACAATTGAGTGCAAAAAGTCTGTTGTTAAATCAGACTTATTAAGTGAATTTTGCCTCATTTTAGGACTTTCTTGTCACAGATGTTAAATGAATCATTTCAGTTGTTAAGTTAGTAACACGGTTGTGAAATTATTCTGGCTTCCCCATTGACTTTGTTTGCCAAAGGTTGCAAAATGTGATCACATTACCCTGAAACACTACAACCGTCACAAATATGAGTCAGTTGCCAAGCATCAGAATTGTGATGGCATGATCATGGGGATGCAACAACGGTTGTAAATGTGAAAAATGATCATAAGTAACTTTTTTCACTGCCATTGTAACTTTGAATTGTCACTAAATGACTTGTAAGTTGAGGACTACCTGTGTATATCAAATAGGATAGATAGATATGGGTGTAGATGTAGGTATAGATACACATATAGATTATACAGTAGATTCAAATGCAGATATTGCCCTCTCAGCTCCATAGACAAGCTGCATGTGGCAGTAGTCATTTAGTATCCTTACACACATAGATGAAAGCAACGAGATAAAACTCAGTTTTGCGAAATAATAGGGGGAAGGAGGTGTCCATTACAATTGAATATCAGTTTATAACAGTTAAATGACATGAATCACATGCAAATTGCGGTGATTCGTGACATCTAAGTTACTTGTGCAAACCTGCCATAATTATACAATTATATGGAAGCTGTCATTTTATACAAATGACATAAATTATGCCAATTGTCCAGACTTCTTCAAAAACAACAAACTTTGTCTATTATTTGTGGGCATAAAAACTACTATTTCTTTCTTAGTCTTCTACATGTGCTTCTTTGGGTCCACTTCCCCTTCTTAGGCTATTGGCTATTCCCCCTCTTTTAGAGTAACACTGGAGGACTCTCTGAAATATAGACTCTTGATGAACTCTCTAAAAGATCACACAAGACAAAAGGTAGAAAAGAATGCAGAAGTAAAAAGGGGTCTCTTTTTAGCTTTGTTGCATATTTATAACTACTATCCCATACTGTACATGAATCTCAGATAAGATTAATGTGGATTTGTTAAACAGAAGGATTAAGCAAAGAACAAATGTTGTTTAGCTATTTTTCAATATGCACATTTACAGTATATTAGGATTATCAGATCAAAGTTGCAAACAAAAATGTTATTGCTATCCTGTGGTCATCCAAATTTTACTGCCCAGTTCTAGACAGTCCTATTTAACAATGCATATAATTATTGCTCTTATTCCTGCTAGCGAGAAGTTTTCATTACACTAGTTTTATTTTTTTTGTCCTGATGGAATAGCCACAGAAATAAGAAGAAGAATCAATACAGATTCTAACCAAACTATGCCAGCAAATCTGGAGAACAATACGGTGACTAACAGATTAGAAGAGGTTGGTCACATTCCTCTGTTGAGAAAGGGAGATTTAATAGAGTGTGAAAACTGTTGTGCAATATTCTTAATTTCACATGCTAGCAAAATAATACTTAGACTCATTCAATGCAGATTGGCGCTATACAATGGAAAAGGAGATGCCAGCTGGATTTAGGAAAAGTCAGTCAATACAAAACTTTATTGGTGATGCATGCTAGATGATTGAGGAAGCCAAAGAATGCAAAAAAAAAAAAGAGTCAGCATGTGTTACATTGATTATAGGATAGCATTTGATTGTGTCAGTCATGCCAAACTGTGAAATGTGCTTAGGAAAATGGGAATTCTAGAACATTTCATTATCCTCATGCAAAGCCTATGGACAGATCAGGATGTCACAGTACTGCCCAGAACTTGGCAAAATAAACTCCATCCAGGTTGGCAAAGGAGTGAGATAGGACTATACTCTCCTCATATTTATTCAACCAATATGCTTAATGTACAGTGGAACCTCCGTTCACGACCATAATGCATTTCAGGACCTCGGTCAGCATCCAATATGGTCATGAACGGAAACAAGACTGACCGCGCATGCACAGACACCAAAAAAAATGGTGCCGAAGAGGAAATTGCTGCTGCAGGGAAAATCGCCACAGCTGTGTTTGATCGTGAACCAAAGATATGTTCATGAACAGAGGCAAACCTTTAGCAGATTTTTTGTTCATGAACCGATTCGGTCGTGGACTGAGGCATTCGTGAACCGAGGTTCTACTGTATTCCAAGTTGGACCAGAAAAAAGAACTGATTTTAAAATTGGATAAAGAAATATAATTACCCTGAAATATGCAGACAACAGTATTCTGATAGCTGAAAATGCAAAGGATATGCAGAGCCATGGTTGTACAAGTGGTTAGAATGCAGTATTGCAGCCTAACTTACTGCCCACTGCCAGGAGTTCGATCTTGACCAGTTCAAGGTTGATTCAGGCTAACATCCTTCCAAGATCGGTAAAATGAGGACCCAGATTGTTGGAGGCAGTATGCTGACTCTGTAAATCACTTAGAAATGACTGTAAAGCACTATGAAGTGGTATGTAAGTCTAAATTCTATTGCTATATGCAAGTTCTAGTAATAAAAGCCAAAGGAGAGAATGGGAACAAATGGGACTAAAAAATAAAGAAGACTAATCTAATGACAACAATCAACCTTAGAACTGACAATCAAGTTATTAAAATGGTAGTTAACTTCTACCTTTTCAGGATCAATTATCAACAGAAAAGAATCCAGCAGTTAAGAAATATACCCCAGACTAACTCTTGGAAAAGCAACTATGAAAGTTCTGGAAAAGATACACAGATGCTGTGATGTGTCTATATCTACAAAGGACAGGCAATTGTTCCTGTTCCTGTTCCTTGTGGCAAGGAAAGTTAGGACTTGTGCAAGTTAGAATGAAATACCACTTTTGAAATCTGGTATTTCAGGAAACTCCTGAGAATCCTATGGACAGCTACAAAAATAAACCAATGAATCAGCAAAGAATTCAATTCTCACTCAAAGCACATATGATCAGGCTCAAATTATCCTACTTTGGACACATTTTGAAAACACCTAGTTCTCAGGGGAAGGCTCTAGTGTTGGGAAAGGTGGGAGGAACGAAAAGAGGATGGTGAACAGCAAGATAGATGGACTCAATTACAGTGACAATGAATGCACTGACCTGAAGGATCAAGTTAGAGACTCATCACAATAGGGAAAATCTATCCATGCAATCACTGACTGACTTAAATGCACAAAATAATCAACCGATCCATTTTATTTAAATAAATTTATTTCAGTGTTGATCTACTTTGGAAGGCTAAATTTAATTTTCTTCACTGGATGTTTTTAAAGTCATGACTAACCTTGATAGCAGGTATAGTACAGTGGTTAAGACTTTTGAGTTGTGAGCCAGGACATCCCCTCTTCAGATTGTACCAGGTACTTTTCAGTAAGATATTATTTGTCTTGTTCCATTCGTTAATATAAAAAAAGACTGTACTAAGGTAAATGCTATATATTCTGAGGTTTCTATGTTGTTTTTGCTGACATGGTATTCCCTTTGAAAATCTCCTTTGATGTACAATATAAATACAGAATTGGTCATCCCTGCCATAAGTTTTGCTCATGAAATCAGAAGTATTTCTAGATGAGCCACATACCAGTATGTATAGTATTTGACAGGGAGGTGGACCAATTGATGTTGTTTCTAATCTGGAATCCTCTCATTTATTCCTGCCAGTTTTCAATTCTAATTCTTAACATGGAAAACAATTTAAGGAAAGCAGAATTGAAATTATAGCACCAAGCTTTTGGACAAAAGGGAGGGAAATGCACAACTGAGACACAGTTGAAGACGTTTCCAGATGAGAAAAGTCAATGAGGTTGGAGAAGTTTTGTTAAAAGCTGCCATTCGTGACTGCGCCATGACTCTGAGAAAGGGCTAATAAAACTTTCCCTTTGGAAAGTAATTAAGTGAACCAGGGTATCTCATTCCTTCTACATGGATGGAATTCTCCTTTCTCTTCATTTCTCTAAACACACTGAAGGATGTCAGTCTTTCTAGGAAAAGAGTGAATAGAAAGGGAAAGTTTAATTGGCTTTACTTTGAATGTGGCTTTTCCTGAAAGCAAAATGCAGGTATAAAGGGAAATGCACACTATTCATATAAGCAAGGGAAATCAAGCAGACATCTTTGTGTTGTAAAACTAACTAGTATGAAATTAACTACGTCAGAAATAGGCATCTTCCCAGAATGGATTTTACAGATCATTAATGGATTTTACAGATCATTTTCTTCAAGTTTAGTTATAAGTGTAATCTTCCAACCCCCTTAAGTGTATAATAATAGAATAATGTATAATAGAATAGTGTATAATAATAGAATAATAGATTAATGTAAGTAAACATGTAAGCCAAAATGTGTTGTTATTCATTTATACAGGGATCACATTGTTGAAGAGATTTATAGTAGTCTCATGGCCAGGCTTTGAACTATGCTAGGCAAAATGTGCCATTTTAAAACCTGGAAAAGAAGATATTAATGGTGGTGGTAGAAAACTGGAAGAACAGAGCACTGGCTGCTTTCAAAATAGATGAGTAGAATTCTTCCACATACTGCTATCTAATAATTGCTGCATAGAGAGAACCTAATCAGACGCATGGACTAAAAAAAATCTAGTTTTTCTGAAAAGTGGATATTCAGTTTAATTGCTTGTAGCTTACAGCAAAAAAGCAATTTTTTTTCTGCAGTGCTTAGGAAGATCACATCTACAAGTATCCAATATATCTAAGTTATTTAAAACACTGATATCCTAACTATTATTTTTACTTTTATTCTCCTCTCTTTGCTTTGGCTCACAGACACATGTCCATAATCTCTATCTCTTACTATGGCCCTCTCTTTCTAAATTCTTCACCCAGGACCAGTGAAGCAACAACAAATAATGCCGAGCTTCCCATGCCCACCCAAGATCCAAGTCCCTCAGAAGGTCAGCAGGTGTTAGATAAAAGCAAGGAGGCCAGTCCAGTGAAGCAAGTTGGCAGCAGCCTAGAGACAAGTGAGCAAGAGCTTTTGGGTGACCTATCAATGGAGACGGAGAGGACTATCAGCAGGAGTGAACCTGATCTTTCATCTATCACTGCCAACATGGATAAAGCAACAGAGAGCACTACCATCATGATTGATGTTCAAGACTCCACTGTGGTTCAGAGTAAGTATCTATCTCTTTTCTAATTTGATACCAAATCTCAGCCTGTTAAAGGCAGATACAGATTGCCATGCAGCATTTGTCAGCCATTCTTGGTTGAGATCAAGATATACCCTTCCATGTTAAGATTTTAGAAGCTTTTAAAGCTAAATTGTTCCAGAGAGCCTTCCCCTGATTTTGTCAGGCCATCTTTATTTCTATTTTTATCCTTTGTATCTTTTCTTTGGGTGGGGTTGTTTTATTGTTTTATAATTGTACTAAATATGGATGTTTCATCTGGTTTTATATTCTGTGCAACAACATACCAAGAGTCTCTGAATTGTAGTAGAGGAGAAATGTGGTCAAGAAATAAATGAAAAATATTCCTCTGCACCTAGGGCCAAAATGTCTTATAGATTTGTTGGTGCTTTCCGTAAAGAAGTGACTGACAGTTTGACTGAAGAAATGTTCAGTTGTAGGATTTTTATTGTGGTGTGGCTTGTGTTGGTACTATATTGTTGAAATAACCATTAGCTGATATTCTCTGAACCAGATTCATTTATTAATTCTAGGGGAATGTCATAAAAGGACATCTGAAATGAGATGCAACCCCCTCCCAAATTCTTCTCTGGCTTGGCTCCAAATACACTAGCCACCTTCCTTTCCTTACTGGTTAAATTACAATAATGATCATATTAACAGTTGACGGGATAGGAGATGATGCTCTTTTCTCTTGACCCAACATGTGGACTATCTTTGAAAAGGACTGCAAATCACAGGGGATGAAACATTTGCTAAGTGTCTTTGTCAGTGTTGCATTTAGTGCAACTCTCAGAAAAATGCCTTTGTCATATCCTCCAAAATGTTCCAATGTTAAGAAAAAGAAGGAAAAAAAGAAAGGAAGGGAGGCAAGCAGGAAGGAAGGAAGGAAGGAAGGAAGGAAGGAAAATGCCTGTCTGTCTGTCTCCACCTTCATGCTGCCACTACAGCTCTTGATTTGATACAATCCCAAGGCGAACATTTGAGAGAAAGGATTTCTCTATTTATTTTTATTTATTATTTTATTTATTTATTTATTTTCATCAAGCATATATTAGAAAACAAATACAAGTATTGACAAGATTAGGAATACATGAGGTAGATTCGGATAAAAGGGAACAATAGGACAGGAACGGTAGGCACGCTTGTGCACTTATGCACTCCCCTTGAAGACCTCTTAGGAATGGGGTGAGGTCTACAGAAGACAGTCTAAGGTTAAAGTTTTGGGGGTTTGGGGAAGAAACCATAGAAACGATAGTGGTTTCCAAGCATTGACTGTTACTGAAGTCATATTTTCTGCAATCAAGTTTGGAGTGGTTTACCATAAGTTTATATCTATTGTGTGCTCTTGTATTGTTTTGGTTGAAGCTGACATATTCATTGACAGGAAAGACATTGTAGCAGATGATTTTATAAACTATGCTTCGGTCGGACCAAAGACGGCGAAGTTTTAAGTTGTCTAAGCCCAAAATGTCAAGCCTGGTGGTATAAGGTATTTTGTTTCGAGCAGAGCAGAGGATATTTCTTGTGAAATATCTCTGGACTTGTTCGATTGTATTATTGCCCGATATGTAGTGCGGGTTCCAGACAGATGAACTGTATTATAACTTCTTCCTAATACATTTTTATACTACCTCTTTTTTCCACAAATCTCTCCCCAAAATCTTTAGTATCAAGTCCACCAAAAGTAAGCAAAGTCCATGTAAGTAAATTGAATTTATATTCTTCCTTCTATCTACTGAAACTAAGCCCAGATAAATGTAACAAATGAGAAAGGATATTTTCCTTGTTAAATTATTTCCAACCATGAAATCTTCTGAACTTTAGATGATAAATTACTTGGATGAAAGCTAGATTTTTTTATTGTTGTCCTGTAACTGCCGCACAGAATAAAAGTTGTACACAAATTGTTGAATAATATCAAGATAAAGGGAGAACTTAACAGACTGTAGCTTTTACTGCTAATAAACTAATAAAACCTTTATAGGAGAAAAGATTCTGCTTCCATATGTTGTCACTATATGGCAGTAGCAAAACTGAGTTAGATCAAATTAGATCTGGAATTAAAGATATTTTCAATGTCTGCCAGTTCAGTGATACTTAGAGATCATGTAACCCACGATGTCATCAATCTGTATTCATGTCAGCTCCCAATAACTGTTCTGCAAGGCTATCACAAGGGCAGTTGCATTTTCCAAGTCAGTTAACTCTCTTTCTGCCTACAGTGGAACCTCCGTTCACGACCACAATCCGTTCCTGGATCCCGGTCGGCACCCATGAATGGAAGCATGACTTACTGCGCATGTGCAGACACATAAAACCCAAAAAAATGGCGCCAAAGGGAAAATCACCATGGCAAGGAAAATCGCCGCGGCTGATTTTGATTGGGAAACGAAAATATGGTCGTAAACAGAGGTAACTTTTGAGTGGATTTTTTATTTGGGAACCAATTTGGTCGTGGGCTGGGGCGTTCAGGAACTGAGGTTCCACTGTATTTACCATATGTTTCCGAGTATAATATGTCGTCCCCCCTAAAAGAGGCTGAAAATTTAGGTGTGTCTTATACTCCAAATGTAGCTTTTTCAAAGCTTTTTTTCAGACGTAACGAGGTGCCTGAAGCGATTTTTGCGGACTTTTTTCATTGCTACTCCCT
>JANHFT010001873.1:105511-122518 GCA_032467955.1 Pseudoxenodon macrops | reverse complement strand
TATATACACACACACATATACACAGAGAGAGAGAGAGAGAGAGAGATGTCAGGCTAGGCCTAAAAATAACGTCTGGATATTTCCAAACTTCAATTAATTTTGATGCCTTAGATATAGGAGTTGTAAAAATAGAATACTCATTCCAGTAAGATAATTTCCTAGCATTCAATCCAACTGCTTTCTCAGCCTGACCCTTGACAAAGGCTACGAAGTGCTTTTCTATGTCTTCACAATTAAAAACTCCCTATGAAATCTGGATATTAATTGCACAAAACTATTGCAAAAATGCTTTTGTCTCTTCCGTTTGGCACCCTCTTCTGCCCTCTCCCCATCCTCCTCTCTTCTGAACTCCATCTAACTAGCTACATAGCCAGGTGTTGAGAATATAAGATAGCAATTAATGGCATGCTTTTCTTGACAGAAATTATATCTTTAAACTGCAATTCCAGAGGTGTTGAATTTGCACTGCAGCAGCTGTAGAAATAAATAGTAGACAGGATTAAGTACATGCTTTGATTTGCCTGTAGTAGTAAACTAGTCTAGATTGTGCTAAAGGGCACACAATTCTGAAAGTCTCCATTTTTATTTTTAAAAAGAGCCATATTTCTAGCCCTTGCACTCAAATAGATGAAGAAAGATGGTGCTTTACCAAACGTTAATTTATCCCACAATACATAGGATAAACCAGATATTCCTATTATTTTCTTGCACCTGGTTGGGGACGAATGGAGAATTGTACGTTCTGCACATGTTTCAACAGGGCAGCGCATGTACAAAATTACAAGGAGTTGGGGCAGCTCTTTATTCCATTGCAGTGCTCCTTTCTCTTCCACTGAATTACAAGTACAAAAATAAGTTATATGAAACAGTGACAGTTGAAGGTTAAAATATGCAAATTACAGTTTCCAGAATTTACTTTTCTTGGCCCATAATTTGAATTACTAGTGTGCGGGATGTAATCTTTGTAAAAACTGTATGCACATATTCCTTGTACTCAGGACTGAACTTTTCAGTTTTTCAGCATGGGTTACTTCTTCTTTTATGTAATGAGTCTTGTATCCCTACAAGGCCACTTATTCTTTTCATATTTATTCACATATGTAGTACCTCTCTCTCTCTCTCTCTCTCTCTCTCTCTCTCTCTCTCTCTGTGGTGTGTAATTTTTTTCTATTTTCCAGAGGCTGTTATCAAATGCTCATTCACTGCATTCTTCTTCCTAGACAAAGAACTAACAAGATTTGTTCATTTTACAGTTAGCAACAAGACAGATGGAGAGGCCAGTCCACTGAAGGAGGCAGAAACAAAGGAAGAGGAGGAGGTAGAGGCAGAGAAGAAGAATAAAAAGCGAAAAAAGGAGAAGAGCTCTGAGACAGGCAAACCAATGGTGCCTCACAGCTCCATGTTTATTTTCAGCACCACAAACCCGTGAGATATATTCCATTAGTTTTCTTTCTGGAATTGCTTAATATATTGGTCTAACTTCAGAAAACTGTGGGTTTTTTAAAAATGTGATCACATGTTCCAAGCTGGAAGTTCAGTAATGCCACAGGCAATAGATTGCCCCATTGCTACCCATTAGGGGTATCTATTATATACAGCAAACTCCAGAGTGCATAGATTTATATGAGTAATAGGCCAAAACATCTGAATCACACACTGCATAAATTGATTGTGCACCTACTGTAAAGCACTTCATAGAAACCTCTGCAGGAGATCCCACAGCAAGGGTTCACTAAAGGTAGAAGAGAAACATAATGGAAAATGAAAAGGATTCCTGTCAGCTACAAAGGAGAAACCTTCCTCCCCTCTGTGTTATGGCAGCTTTTCCCACCTTATTTTCCAACAACATCTTCAGGTTATAGAATTTAAAGGATAATAGAAAATTGGCTTTTAGGAGGACATTAACTGTCACTGCTAATCAAGAAAGATATCATGCCAGATGCTCTGGATTTTATCTAGCAAATCAGAATTATCTAACTGGCTAAAACCAGTAGATTTCCTAACAATTCATACTTGGATGATAAAGATACTGGTTAGCTTTTATCAGTCATACTATTTTAATAAATAGGATTATATGAGAGAAATTGTTTCATAGGGAGAAAAACAAAATAAGAATTCCATCTATTTCACACTTTTAGGTAGAGATCAACTTGTCTGTAGCTTTAGAGGATCCTGTTGTGGAATTTGTGCCATAACAAAAAGTTGACTTTGTGACACCATCTTTTATCACCCTGTTTCCATTCTTGTTCAAACAGACCAGTTACATCTGACCCAAGGCTCTGTGTAGTTGATATAGATTTCTTAACTATTATTATTATTATTATTATTATTATTATTATTATTATTATTATTATTATTATTATTATTATTATTATTATTATTAAAGTGATAATGTAGAATTAAAAGATTTATAGTACTTCTTTAATTTCATTCTGTATTGAAAGATTTGTTTATATATTATTAATACACACACACACACACACACACACACACACACACACATACTGTATATTAATTTAACCATAATTTAGATAGGTAGAAGATAGGATTGCTATAAGACTAGAAAGATAGTACAACTGCTATATAAATGCCTCCATTTTAAATGATCAGAATTCTGTTTAATGCTGTGGCCATTGCATGGGTTTGTGGTTTCTTTGACAGAATCCGAAGGGCTTGCCACTACGTTGTCAATCTGCGCTACTTTGAGATGTGTATCCTTCTTGTGATTGCAGCAAGCAGCATCGCCTTGGCAGCAGAGGATCCTGTCCTGACCAACTCAGAGAGAAATAAAGTAATTACTCAATAATTACTTGACAATTCTGTTTTGCTCTGAGGTCTTAGTGTATCTGGATTCATGTTCCACATCTACTTTATCATTCACTGCAAAGCTAAACACAGGCTCAGAAAAGTTATATGTTTCATCTCTTGCTGGCTATTTTGGATTTGATTGTGTCTTGCATGTTTGAATTCTCTATTGCATATGAGAGAGAGGGAGAAGAGACTTTGTCCTGTCTGAATTTGTTTAATTATAATGAGTAGGTGGAATCAAACATCCAATTTCCTAATCTGTATTTTTGAGTATCTTAGATCATGACAAATTGTAGCACAAGATTCTTCTAATTGTTTAATTTCGGTTCATGATAAAAAGGGTAGAAGCTTATTTATTCAATGGTGATACATTCCCTAGGATGTTATTCTATAGTTAAAGTTAGTCATAGTCACTTCTTTCCCCAAGTAGTTACTTGCTTCCCGATAGTGAAAGTTGTCCTTTCAGTGTTCTTGCCTATGATGGCTTAAGTTGGATCCAACTTAAACCATAGGAATTAAGATTTGGAAGAGTCACACATACCAGCAACCTATTTAAATACCTTGCTGAAATCCATAGACATAAAAACTGACCAATAAAAAGGTAAAGCATGCATTTATTTATTCATTTATTTTATATCGCAACCCATCTACATAAGTCACTTTGAATGGCCATACAAACTTCATACTGAGACATTAATGGATAAAAATGTTCTTAACAGCTGTAGAAATAATGAAATTGACAAACAATACTTCATAGTTGTTAAACCCAGGTGGAGGATAGGAAGAACCAAGCATCGAAGTGAAAAACATAGAAGATGGTTGGGATTAGACAAAGACTGGCTTTCTTGTTGCCAACACTATCAAGCAATGACATGCTAACCATAATTAATATCTGAGAGTTTTACCCAATACACCTACCATCTTACAGGAAGCAGGATGCTGGCAGCCTGGGTGCTGATGCTCCACTCCAAACTCAAGGCCCGTGGGCCGAATCCAGCCTGAGGGATGTTTTGATCTGTCCTGTGGGGCCACCCTGAAAACAGCGAAGGACTGGACCATGTTGTGTCTGCCAGCAAAAATGGAGTTGGGAGGGCTGTGCATGGCCCTCCCTAGCTCCATTTTCTGCTGCGACGATCTCCTGCAACCCTCTGCCAGCAAAAACAGAGCTCGGGAGGGCCGTGCTGGCAGAGAACTCGGGCCACCACAGGTGCCCCCGATATGAGTGATATTGAGCTGGCTTTGCCTACCCTGGCCACGCCCCCCCCCCGAGGTCAAACACAATCCTGATGCAGCCCTCAATGAAATCGAGTTTGACACTTCTGCTCCACACCTTTGGGTAGATGTGTATAAAATGACCCCCACTTTGCTCTTGAATCAGGAGAAAACAAGAACTTAGTAACAAAGAAATTCCCTCAAACTATTCAGAAGAACACATTAAGAATTTATGGAAAGGAAAGAAAGAGAACTAAAAAAGCAAGAATAGGAAATAGAATTTAAAATGGGCAGGGGAGGGAAGTGTGGTTATTTATACTTTCTGTGCTGCAGGAGTTTAGAACATCTGACTTGCCTCATTTTACACATTGAATTGCTGAGGCCATTAATGCTTGCTCTTAGTTTCCAATCTCCAGTTTGATGAATGGATTTCTCTAGTCCCCAAAGGCAATAATTAGTTAACCAGTGTGAGTGGCAAATTAACTTGGAAGAGGTATGTTACTGTTATTGCCAGTTGTTTTTTATAGAAATTGGGAAGGCACAGCACTACTGATTTCTAAAATAGTGGCTTTTAGATTTTCTGTACCTAGACACAGGGAGAACCAGACTTTTTAAAACAGCTGCATTTCTCAGTTTGATGAAAAGGGGGCCTCAAAGGATATGCACATTGCTTGTGTAGGCTACATTTTCAGCAGTTCCAGCTAATGGCTGTGTGAGACCTCCGCAGTAATAACTGCAGGATGGTGCCAAAGAGTGTGCCAGGACGTAGGTGGAAACATGCCTCTGAATCCCAAACGTTGGAACATGAGCAGGAGGGTGCAATGGCATTCAGATCCTGCTGGTGTGCTTTCTGCGAGCATCTGGCTGCTCCTTGCAAAAAGAGAACACTGGACTGTGTGGTTTTTTAGTCTGATTTAGCAAATAACATAATTTTGCTGCTATGGCAAAATGCCAGCGGCAGACAGAAAACAGATCAGAGCAGACATAACAGAAAGTACGCAAAGCTTAAGGTACAGCCAGATTGTAGAAATTGTTGTCCCAATAAAGGAGAATATTTATAGCTCACGGTTGAAATGAAAGGTCCTTGGTACTCTCTGAGCTTGGTTGCTTTCTTGCAGATGTTTCATTACCCAAATCTGACTGTCGCTGCAAGAAAGCAAGCAAGCTCAGCGAGTACCAAGGTCCCCTCATATTGTCGTCCAAACTGACAGATGAGGTTGCTAACTTCTAAAGCAGGTTTTATGGTATTACTGTCCTTTTTAACAGTAGTTTACATTTGATAGTGGGTAGCAGATACAGTATTAATACTGCTCACTTTCGTGATATAATCACCTCCAAGTATTTGTATTATTAAAACAGGAGAAACCTAGGTTTCATTTTTTCCTCCCACCTTTTCCTCCCATTTTGAAAAATCTTATTGCCACCAGCCTCTTCTTGTTTCAGTCTTTAACCAAGGATTTCAGGAAGCCTTAGCCTGCTTTCCTTGGCCGGGAAGAGACATGGAGGAGATATTTCTAATGAATTGCATTCTAGACATTATTCATTTCAAAAGTCATAATGTAACACATGTTAAACATATGTGTTATTCAGAGGGGGATTCCTACCGGTTCGGACTGGCTTTATAGAGTAGGTAGTAAACTGCTGGTGATGTCGCAGAACCGGTTCTGGTCCGTGGACGCTGCCATCTTTTTTGTGGAAATTTGTTTTGGGGAAAAAATTAGTTTTTGATTTTTTCCTGGTTTTTTTTTTCTGCTCGTGTACAGAAGGTGAGTTTCCAGCACTGTGCATGCATCACCATCTTGTTTTTGGTCTTTTTTGGGGGGGATTTGTACTGCGCATATGCACACGTGCAAAGCGCGTGCATGCCCACGAGGTGCACCCATGCGGCACGGGAGCAGCAAACCGGTGGCGAGGTAAGTTAGAACCCACCCTGGTGTTATTAATGAGACTAAGTCTTTTCAAAATAAAACAGTTAAAAGTGCTAAACCCATTTGCTAGGTCATGTTAACGACATTGGTTTTAGTACACTGTTACATCTAAAAAGGAGGGTTTTCACTGATCTGGCTTGTAATTTTATAGCTAAGTTCTTAAAAATTAACATTCCTTGCCATTGTTTGAACTTTAGAATAAGATTGTTTTATACTTATTTATTTAATTTATATGCCTCCAATTTTATTCTGCAATGTGACAATACTTTCTTATTCCACACTGTTCCATTGTTTCCATCTTTGCAGGTTCTGAGGTATTTTGACTATGTTTTCACTGGAGTCTTCACCTTTGAGATGGTTATTAAGGTAAGTGAGTAAGGAAATGTTTTCCTGAGTCAACTGGAAGACAGTGGACAGTTTCATATTCATAGAGCTTTATTATCTCTTGCTGCTCTAGAAATTTCTTTTTCTTGCTGAGAAATTTTGTGACCGCAATAAAGTAATGTCAAAAGTATTTTCATTCTATAATTTGGCTAATCCCTTTTCTTCAGCTTGTCTTTCCTTGGTTATTTCTGATTCTCTCCCTCATCTGTTCCAGTTCTTGGTATGTCAGAGAAATATACATAAAACCCACACTAAGGTATTGCAGAGTGCTGCAAACAGCGACAACAACAATAATGATAATAAAATTACAGTGAAAAGTTATTTAGTAAAAAGGTAGAATTACCCAAGACCAAGCTAATTTTTTCAACAATTAACCGAGTCTGCCAACATCATTCAGTATGGGAGTAGCAGTAGCTGAAATGTTAGGGCAATCTCAGTTTATAATGACAAACACAGTAACTTCCTCTTTGTGGGTGGCGAGTGTTGGCCTCTATAGGAACAGAATATAAAACAGTTTCTTAAGCAAAAACAGAATTTTTTTTTAGCAGAACTTTTTGCATGTCCCTATCACTTCTCAAATGTCACTCCTACTGAACAGAGTTTCTAAAAGAAGACACAGTGTTAGGAAGCAAAATTGTCCTTCCGATTTCCCCCCCCCCCAAATAAATTCTAATAGAACTGAAAGGCACTGAGCCGTTTTAGTTCTATAATGATTATTTAAGAAACTTTTGTATTCTGTTAATTTGTGTTATTTAAGTTACCTTTCCCTTTTAATCCAGTGGCTCAAGGCAGTGTACCCAGCACTTTCTCCCTTGTTTTTTCTCAAAACAATCCAGTGAGGTCAGTTGAGCAAAAAGATAGTTATTGGGCTGGGGAAAAAATCACCCTTTGAGCTTTTCTGGACTTGAACCTGAGTCTTTTCAGTCCTTAACCAATTCACACAGTACTTGTATTGTTCAAGTAATAGATTTTATATGGTGGGGAAAAGCCTTCTGTGGGATAACAAAGAGGCCTCCTTTCCAGCAGCTGATGGTTGGTAGTTAGCTGAGCAGATTTCATTTCCATTTTGATAATCAAGTCTTATAAGCAGTTATAAATAGGTTTTGTATGAATTTGCCCCAGTCTGCTTTTTTGTTTTGACATATAACTAGAAGGAACCGCTAGCTCTCACTTCTTGGGCACACATTTAGCATAAGCTAGTTAGGTAAATTTTAACATTCACAACAGACCCCCAAACTAATCTTTGTATCCTGCTGTTTGTGTCAGAATGATATCAAAGCAGGGCAGTCCAAACTCATTCCTTTTTTTTTAGGCATGCATGCAATGTTGTAACACATATAAAAAAAGAAGTGTGATTTGTGTTACAGTGCCCCAATTTCGGTTTGGTCAATCTGACATGCCCTCTTCTGGCGATACTCCTGCTGATTCAACTGTACTATGATGTAAAACAAATTTGACAGAATTAACTTCCTAAGAAAACCTTTGATGGCATTTTTTTAAAAATTTACTAATTTTAAAATGAAATTATAAGTTACTTTATTGCTACATCCATCTCCCTCAGCCCCACCTGTAACTGAAAATACCTCTTAAGCCTTAAGTGAATTATCTTTGTCCATGTGTATTTGAATATAGGCTTACTGCTGCCTCAGTAATGGGATTTGAATGTAAAGGGCTCATAATCAGAAATTGGAGCTTAGGTTATTCTAGTCTTTTATTCTTATGAGTATAAAGTATATGAACTTGCCCTTACCTTTCTTTAGATGATTGATCAGGGATTAATACTGCAAGATGGCTCTTACTTTCGGGATCTTTGGAACATCCTGGATTTCATTGTGGTTGTTGGAGCGCTGATGGCCTTTGCCTTGGCGTAAGTACTTACATTCTTTGGCTGGGTTCAGATCATTTTACATACATGAGAACCATGCTACCAAATGCTCAAAATTCCATTGGCTGCTACTTCAAAAAACATCATATCGCTTAAAGGAGCATGCTTGTTTCCCTTGCTGGCTTAGCCATCGGTCACAGACATTTTTATAATGATTAAATATGAGGAAATATATTTTATGTGATTAAAAGAATTCCAACTGAAGGGGTGGATGCTAAGAAGGCATAACTGCAGACAAAGTAGTGCAGATATATGAAGAAAATAATAATCTTGATTGACCCAGAATTTTGCCTAACTTCTAGATTTATTTTCTCTATATTAAGATGAGTATAGCTGAACATACAACGTGAGCTTTAAAATCATACAATTCATTCAGTTTACCATACAGCAACACAGAATACACACAAATTGCCTCTTTTGGGGTTATCAGACTTTTGAAATGCTTATTACACTTTTCTGGGTCTTCATATTACTGGTTTGGAGTTGAGGTTTGGGGGTTCCATTTGCCATTACCTATCTTTTGAGGGGACACTGGATAGTATTAAGATGTTCATCCTTCTCTCTTCTTTTCTGAGAGGCTGACTCATCTCAAAAGAGATAAAGAAAAGGAAAATTTAAAGAAAAGAAACCTATAAAATCACATTTTAATTTAATTTTTTTTAAATATTAATACTGTATGCAGTGTTGTGTGAGGTAAGTATACAACTACCCAGTTTGTAATACATAGCAAATGACAAGTAGGTTAAACTAAAAAAAAGTCTCAAATGTTTAAAACTTCTGAAAAACCTTGCCAAGAATACTGCATGGACTTGTCTTGGCAATCTTGAAGAATCGAACACAATTGAACAGAAGAATAAAAAAAAGATCACAAAATAGTAGGCTCCACCTTTTACACAATTCAAGGAATACCTCAGGAAAATACAATTATCTCAAGTGATTTGAAAGAAAGTTTGCAGAATCTGATACATTCATAAAAGACTAAACTGTCACCGAGCTTGTAAAAAGATGTAAAAGATATTGATTTTAAGCACACAAAAAATAAAAGAAGTACAAAATTAACACAGTTATCGCCTACAGTAATTACTAATTTCTTAGAGATAAATTGAACTAAACTCTGAACTAAAACTCTCTGACTCTTTTCCCTAGGCTGTCCCCAGCCTTTGGGGATAAATACAGATACTGGTATTTATCAGAATTATTTAAGAAACGTGGCAGCCATTTCTTTTTCTGATTCTCTGGAGTTGTGCCTCTGATTTTAAAAGAACCAGTCAATCTAAATAACTTTCTATCTTCTTTGCTTCTGGTATTCAGGTTCACTACCAAATTCTTCAAAAAATGTTTGAGCTTTATGGTTTATTTTCAAGAATCCCTTAGGATTGACATTTTTGTAAGATCTGGAGAATTCTGTTATGATCCATGATCTGTCCCATAGAAGCCAGTGCTTTGGGTACCTTGAGTGAAAATCACAGAAGCTAAACAACTATAAATCCATAGATCTAAATTGGAGAGTATTGTAAAGCATATTATACAACCCTGATAGCTTTTCAAGAAGGGTCAGTTTGGGTCAAAGAAGTTACTTGAACATTTCTCCCCAGAGCCACTTTCTTTCAAGGGGTTCCACGTGTGTTAATTGCCCTTGTCTGCAGATCTGAACTACTACTATGCCATGTAGTTTGAACAAATGGTAACCCGCATGTTTCCTGTTGACTGCCCTGCATTCAAACTCATAATTGCACCAAGGTGCCTAAAATAATTTTCCACTTGGAAAGATGCTAAGGACTGTTTCACCTGTCACTTGGGGCCAAATTGAATTTAATTAGAGAGATTAGGGTTTCCTGCAGTTGTTGTTTGTTTGTTTTTACTAATTAATGCTGCCAAGTAGCAACTGCTGCTTTGAAAATCAAGGCATAACAGCCAGTCACTCCTCCTGATGAATGCATGTGTACATCTGGGCTTGTAAACACATTTTTGTCACCATCCCATTAAGCATTTTAAACATGTATATAACAACAAAAATATAATATCTGCAATGACTCTTGTTAACTAAGCTACAAATGAGAGAAGGAAGGTGGGTTCTGGGATGGAAAAATTAATGGAATGCCAGGATATCAAGGCTGTGAGATGAGGTTATTGCTCTTTTCAGATGCAAATCTTCTTCCAACAGTCTCCTTGTTCCTTTGCTCTCTGCTGATGGCCCATTTCCTGATCTTTTCTGTTTTCTTTCCACCTGTCTATCGATCTGGCTTTGTGACTGTACATCTGGGCCTTTACTCACAGGAATGCTTTGGGGTAATTATTTTTCTTGTTTATCTTTGGGGGCGACCCAAGTGAGGGAAATGGGCCTTGAATGGAAGAATTTGGTTTGCTTATCTGTCTGTTACAAAAAGGCTGCTTGGGTTAGCACTAGGAGAAGGTGCAATGCAACTAGCTTCTCACAAAGTTTTCCAAGACAAGTCCTGTATCCTATCTGTCCTTCCCATGAGACTAGGTAAAATTACAAAGCATTCTATGCATACAATTTCAGCCTACAGTATATTGACTCTGCACCAAGGATTGAGATTGTCAAGCCATTTGAAAGAAATCAATTTCCTGCTATTTCTGGCAAAGTGTCAAAAGCAGAAGTTTCAAAATCATTTCATGGAGGAGTGTGAAAAGTTGCTACTCACAACACGGTAGCTGAAATGAGATAAAAACAGAACACCGCTTACATTACATCAAGGGAATAGAACGGCATAGGCCACAGATCATTGGTTATGTATTGGTTAACGTGGTATTTTTACTGTCAAAGAAATAGAGTACTTTCTGCCTCTTATGCAAAAAAAAACCCCAACCCTTTGCATACATTTAATATGCTACTTTCATTGGATGGAGCCACCCACCAGCTACTACTACACTGCTCAGACACCCAAATGTCTTCTGCCAGTCTTGGGTACAAAGAACCTTATGAGGCATTGCTGAATGAGGTATTACTTGCGTTATTATCTGCTAAGATGCCATTATCTGTTTGTTTGTTTGTTTGTTTCATTATGGGATTTATCTACTGTGTATTTCCTTGAAGTCAAGTCAAAATGCATACTTCAAAATCTGAAGTATAAACAAAGTTCCCAAATTAACTAGGTAAATGCAGCCCGATCAGCATTAGCATCCAAATATTTGGAATATATAAAAGTAAGCCTGATGCATTCTGGATGGATGGCTTGATTTAAGAATGGAACTTTGATGAACACAAAAACAAAAAGGTAGTTCTTGTTTGTATGTATATGAGTGGGTATATGTGCATATAAATATGTATGTATGTAGTTCTGTGTGTATATATTTATATAAAAATAAGGAATAAGCATTCTCTTATATCTAAAATGGAGAGTTTTCATTGATCTGGCTAGTAATCTTATTGCTAAATTCTTAAAAATTAAAATTTCTTGCCATTGTTTAAACTTTAGAATAAGACTTGGTAATCTTTATTTAATTTATGTGCTGCCAATCTCACTCTGCAAAATGATCATCCTTCCGTACCTCACTGTTGTAAAAGCAAATTCCTAGACAGGGAGCGTAGTATACTTCATTGATGAGGAAGAAGCAAAGAAGAGGGCCAGTTTCAAAGGCAACACAGGGCAATTTTCTTATATAAAAGCTGCTGGCACAAAGGCAATAGCAAATGCTGCTCAGCAGCAACTGAGGGGAACTTACAGAGTTAAGGTAGATGAGCAGACAGTAGTTCATCTTTCAGCTACTTTAGCACTGTGTCAGGGATCAGTGCCAGATTTGGCTGCTTTAAAGAACAAGGATCTTCATTTCTAACCTCTCAATTTCAAATGCAGTCTTTGATGGATATAATATTAAGCTTCAACAATACAGCAGTCGTGATTCATTAAAGCTGCAATCTTATAATAGATGTAGAACTCCGCTTTCTAGTGACAGTCTCCGAGGCTGATTTTTCTGATGTTGGGAACTTCAACATCAGGAAAAAGCAGAAGAGAGAATTTCAAAGGTCCAGGGTCTAGTCTTTTATCTAACTCCAAGCTCTGAGGGAAATTTAAATCAATGATTGTTATGTCAGAAAGACTTATTTTTAAAAAGTGGGAAGGGTAAAGAGATAGATGTTTCTCCCACTTTCATTTTTCTCCTGCCAATCTGTTGTTGACCGTCTTTTGATCATTTTGGTATCCCCTGATACCAAACCACTCTGAGAGATGGTTTAGGATTGCCATCTGTGACTTTACTGAGTAACTGTGGTTTTTAATTTAAAACCAAGGCAGGGTATCTGATCCTTACCCCACGGACACTATCCTTAGCAAATGTGAACTCTATGAAAGCTAGAAGAGAGATCATAATTTGCTTTTTTGCCTAGCATCTAAGTTTCATTGTAAGATTGTGACTCATTTCCCAAGATCATTAAAAGCTGCTGTTGTGTGAAGTCATGACATATTGCCATAAATGATAGAATGGATGTGTGAGAAATAATGTTTCAGGTTACATAATGCTGAAAAACATTAGATCTGTGAGATCTGTGTATGTGTAAGAAAGAGATAAGCTATATAATATAGTGATTAGCCATCAACGTTTCAAATGTTATTTCATTAGAAATTCATAATCATTCCCATTTAGATTTGGAAGACATACAAGCTGTCTAGAAAGCATGTTGGCTCTGTATATGCCATCAAAAAGGAGGGTTTTCATTTCTAAAAAGAGTTTTGAAAAGGTATAGTTTTGTATAAAGTGTTCCTGTACAGGTGAAGTGCACATTACTACAACTTTATAGACCTATACAAACTGGGAAAGACCATAGCTGGTGTTTGCTTATCAATGGACCAAAATAGATAGGAAAAAAGAATAAACAAATGGTGAAATAATATGGTTTAATGTCATGTCTCTGTCCACCACCACCCCTCAACTTTGGCTCTCTCCCTATCATTTTGAGAGGAGAAGGATAGGTGAAGTTTATATAAGCCAACACAGTTCTAGACTGCATACACAGAGGGATAGAATCAGGATGACATGAAGAGTTAATACCACTTTATAATTCCTTGGTAAGGCCACACTTGGAATACTGGTTGCCATGATGTAAAAAAGATGTTGAAACTCTAGAAAGAGTGCAGAGAAGAGCAACAAAGATGATTAGGGGCCTGGAGGCTAAAACAAATAAAAAATGGTTGCTGGAACTGGGTATGTCTAGTTTGATAAAAAGAAAGATTAGGGGTGACATGATAGCAGTGTTCCGATATCTCAGGGGTTGCCACAAAGAAGAGGGAGTCAAGCTATTCTCCAAAACACCTGAGGGCAGGACAAGTAGCAATAGGTGGAAATTAATCAAGGAGAGAAGCAACTTAGAACTAAGGAGAAATTTCCTGACAGTTAGAACAATCAGTGGAACAACTTGCCTTCAGAAGTTGTGAATGCTCCAACACTGGAAGTTTTAAAGAAGATGTTGGATAACCATTTGTTTGAAATGGTGTAGGGCTTCCTACCTAAATGGGTTGGACTAGAAGACCTCCAAGGTCCCTTACAACTCTGTTATTCTATTCTATTCCAAGAATATTTTTCTTCTTAAATGCTTCTATGTAAGGATCTTCATCTCATAAAGCAACTTAAGATTCTATGCAACTGAAATTTACAAACTGTAAATCTTCATAAGTAATCTCTATAGAGAGAGGTTGGCAATTGTCTTCAGAGCTTTTCTGCAGATAAAAACAAGCCCTGTGGCTGATTTTGAATCTTTTCCCACAGAAAAACGAACAAGCAGGACAGTGTCAAAAAGAAGCAAGGGAAGCAGCAGGCATTAAGACTTGTCACACAACCTCTGGAACAAATAAGGGGGGAAAGTTGCTGTGCCATGCTGTGTTAGGAAAGAATTTATATGGCAGAAAGCAGCTGCAAAAGCAATTCCTCTCAGGTTCATGCAAGGAGATCAATGTCCCAACTCTGCTTCTCTCTGTCACTATCAACTGGTGACAAAGTTGATACTGAGTCTTCTTTCGAGATCCAATTATATCTGTTGATTTTTCTGCCAATAAATTAACCAGATTGCAACACTGGCTCACCAAAGACAGTAACAACAAAGGAGAATATGTGTAGCTCACGGTTGAAATGAGAGATCCTTGGTGCTCTCTGAGGCTATCTAGTGTTGGAAGAAATGTCCATCTAGGTTCAGTTCCAAGTGGGGAAAAAGACACTGGAAACATGGAGACTGTTTAGAAAGATGGTTTAATGGTGGATAGCAGGACCACATGGTTTGAGGTCTTGAGGAAAAGGCAATCACATGTTTCAAGATGTTGAAGACCACCAGAGAAAAAGGGCGGATTGCTGGGAGTGCCTGAGTTTTATGCCCTCTGTTGGGCTCCACCTCTGAGTTTTCTGTTCCTGTATAAGAAATGCACTGATTGGTTGTCAGACTCCCAGGGGGTGGGGGTCTTAGTTAACTTTGTAGGCTGTCCATCAGGCCTGGGTGAATCTTGATGTAATCTCCCTAGGTGCCATAAATTGTGTTGCTAATACTACCTTTGTTGAATCTTGGGTGAGGGCATTTGTTTATGAATAGACCTAGCCATCTCTTTATTCTTAAGTGCAGGACATCTGCTATTGAGGAAGGTGGGAGCTATTAAAGGTGAGTCTGCTTCCTGCCTGTTTCTCCATTTCTTATCCAAGGAAATATAATATTCTGCCTTTCTGATATTTCCTAGGATATTTCATTCCTTTAGGAGAGGTGGATGGGTGCTAACATCCTTCAGATCCATGGGTTATTTATCAAAAAATGCAGCATTAGCCCAAAATGTCTGATTTGTATCTCTGATCCTTCTGGATTTTCAGAGGCATTGCTGTTTCTGTAATCATAGCATTATTATCAGGATCGTTTTAAAACAAAACAAAGACATTAAACCTACACTTGCATCTCACCCCTCATTTTTGAATTAGATGTTGCAAATCATGATCATCAGCAACTATTACTATTTCTAATAATAATATTGCTAGGAACAGCTTACATCCTGTGGTTGATACCTTTAACACCATCAAACAACAGGATCTGCTTATTCCAGATCTATGGAAAGAACTCAATAGGTTGAGAAAAATGCAAAAAAATTTGATGACTGTGTGACCAACCATAATAATAATCCCCCCAGTGAGGCACTACCTTGATATGGCTGTAGGGATTATGTGCTCTGAAGAAGATGAGAGCTATGGCAGAAGTTCAATGATATTGGACAGGTCTCCTCAGAGGAGCCAGATGAAGAGAGTGTTTCTTTCATAAACAATATAATGAAATGTAATTTACAGAAACCCATGTACCACATCAGTCATCACCTGAGTCAACAAAGACTAAGCTAGATGTTAGAGTTCCTGGACATCTAATGACAAATCAGCTATAGGACTCATAACTGCTGGCTGAACAACCAGGCCAACAGCTGCAGGCCTACTGGAAGAAAAGTTGTTTACTATTTGCAGATATACAAAGATTGAAAACAAAGAATCAATGTGTTATTACAAATCAAGTCCAAGAGGAAGAAAATAACTGAAAAGAATGCACCAGCTCTGTAAAGAACAACATCCAGAATCATAAATAATAGAACACAATGTCATTCTTTAATATAAAATAAACAGAGTCAGAATTGAAAAAACTGCAAAGGTCTACCTAGGCCAAAGAAATTGAAGCCTTGTCAGAGGTAACTCAAACTGTGAAGGCAAACTAGGGAGGTTTGCAATAGAAACAACAACAACAACAACAACAACAACAACAATATAATGATTGAATCATTTTCATTCTCAAACATAGTACCTTCTCCTCAGAAAGAACAAAGCCCTCTAACTAAAAATTGAGCATCTAGAACAGCACAAAAACAACAGAAAAAGATTGCTTGCATTGAAACTTGTTCCAAAAAAACAAATAGTACAAGTATTAAAATGCCAAAACTGCAATATCAAATATAAGCATTAAAACATTGCAGGAAACAAACCAACTAATATGCAGCACAGCTACAGCTATAACTGAATATCTTGGATGCAAAATCAATAAACAAGAAAGCCAAGCAGTCACCACCAAAATGGAAGCTCAGGTTAGAAATAAGCTCACTGTTCTTGCCCTAGCTTCTGCCAACCTAGTAGTTTGAAGGCATGCAAATGCAAGTAGATAAATAGGTACCACTTTCTAACAGCATTCTGTGCACCTCACTGTATAGTCTTGTTGGCCACATGATCAGAAAAGTGTCTTCGAACAACCCTGGCTTGCTCGGCTAAGAAAGGGAGATAAGCACTGCCCCCTAGAGTCACATATGACTGGAAAGAGAAAAACGTAGCTTTACCTTTGCTAAAATGAGATGCAAACAAGCTAGAACGGATTTTTAAAAAGTTGAAGGAAAAGAGCAAATAAATATCTGTTCAAAAAGTATCACCTAGAAACCAGGAAGACCAAAGAAGCACTGGAGCTAATAAAGCAGCAAATGACAGCTATAGCCAGGAAGATGAGCAAATACAAATCTCAAATTGGACATTATAGGCCAGTGATGGCTAATCTTTTTTTTCTTGCATGCCAAAAATTGGCCCTAGCGCACGCACGTATGCCAGCACACAACCCCCCATGCACACTGCACTGAGCATGTGCGCATGCCCCTCCCCCCATTGGGCCATTTTTCGCCCTCCAGAGGGTTCAGGAGGCTTCCCTGAAACCTCCAGAGGGTGAAAAACTGACCACCGGGACTTCCGTTTTGTCCGTTGAGCTGTTTTTCACCCTCCTGAGGCTTCAGGGAAGCCTCCAGAAAGCAAAAAACAGCCCTACGGGCAAACCGGAAGTTCAGGAACTGA
>JANHFT010001873.1:29499-95630 GCA_032467955.1 Pseudoxenodon macrops | reverse complement strand
TATTATGACTTGTCTTTCTCTTCTTTTTTTGGTAGTACTATTCTGCTCCATATACATATGAATTGGCTCTGAAGTATCTGAATATTGCTTTTACCATGGTTTTCTCATTGGAATGTGTCCTGAAAATCATAGCTTTTGGTTTCCTGGTGAGTAAAATGCATTCAGCATTAGATATTAAAACTCATGTTTATATGCACTGAGAATGCTTAGGGATCAGTCCTCGCCTAAAGGAATTGCTATCTGCACACCCCAAGTTAAAATTATTGATATCCAGAAAAACAACATTGTTTTTGATGGGGATGGAGCCTCTTTGGTACCAAACCTCTCAAATGCCTCTTAGAAATAGTTAATTAAATAATAATTAGATAAATAATACAGGCTGCCTTTTCATGAAACCCCAGCTGAGACATTGAGCATAATTTATTATTATGATGCTGACCATCCAGTCCAACATTTGTTTGTCCTTCCCGTGGCTTTCCCTCCTGAAGAAAAAAAATTTTTTTTCCTTAGAAACCAACTAGATTCCCACGATCATTCAATATTTTTCAATGCTTCCTCAATCCCCAAAGTGGCATGGTGGTGCAGTGGTTAGACTGCAGTGTCGCAGGCTAACTCTGCCCACTGCCAAGGGTTCGATTCTGGCTGGCTCAAAGTTGACTCGGTTTTCCATCCTTCCAAGCCTGGTAAAATGAGGACCCAGATTGTTGGGAGCAATATGATAATTCTGTAAACCATTTAGAGAGGGCTGTAAAGCTCTATGAAGTGATATATAAGTCTAAGTGCTATTACTGTTGTCTTCATGTATATTTTTTTCTAAGCGAATTCTCTTATTATTTCACCTTGCCACCTTTTTTTGTGCCAATTATGTCTTCACCATACCATTTCCATCTTCCTCAATACTTTGAGGTTATTCCCCAAATTTTCTGTTGACAATTCCTATAGCTAGACAGACCATCATGCCCTCCCCCAAATCCTGTTTTAAAAAGTAACTTTAAAGTACCAAGACAAGTTCCAAAGGATACATATTATGCTTCTTAAAATAAACAGCCTCTCCTCCCAAGTATTAAAAGTTAGACAGATAATTGAATATGGGGAGAAAGAGAAATAGCCAGATATTTCTTAGCCATTAAAAAAAAAGCTGGGGGCGTGGGGGATTTCTTCCAACCTCCATAGAGCTGCAGAAAATGGTTTATGCCAGTGAAGGACGTACAGACATAATTTCTCTACCTAGTTCTATGAGTAGACCTGAAATACCATCTTGAATCAAACTAATGGTTAATCAAACCTGATATCCTTTCTCCAAAATGTGCACTTTCCCAATAGTTTGGAAGTCGAATGCAACATGAATGGATACTCTGTGTCTTCCTGAATTCCTCAGTGTCTGATTATAAATTCTGGAGTGATCCATTTCATGAAGTTATTGGAATACCAGTAATCATTTGGCTCCTGAAATTATTCTGAAAAGCATATAGCCTTAAAAGAAAATGAAGCTGATGTCTAGAAGGATGGGAAGACATATAGAAAGAGCGATTCAATTTAAAGTGGAATTATCCTCTCTGACAGACCTATTTGCAATATTTATTCATTGGAATATTTGTTATTTGAATTGGAAACCAGATAAATATCCTAGATTTGTCAAAAATTAGATTGACTCAAAATCCTACACCCAATCCTTAGGGTTCAAGTGAGTGTGGTTCCTTTTTTTTATTTAAATGTACTGGAGCAGAAGGTGATAAAGAAAATCAGTCAGGAACCCATTTTCAAGACATAACAGGGAACTTTGAACTGGCTCATGAAAGTCATCCTTGGCGTATGATGTAAGGTATAGCAGCACAATCTAATGCAGGGAAAGTAAAACAAATGCATTAGATTGATGTGGACCTCATAAGAAAGTACAGGAAGTTGTATCCATTTCTGTCGGCTAATTGGTGTGAGACAGAATTTTACCTGGTTTGCAGGCAGAGAGAAGTAGGCCTTTTAAAAACGTATTTAAGACTATTTTGGGGCACATGCTAACATTTTCTGACTTATCGCTTGAAAATGTCCGGAGGCTATGCCTCCAGTTTTTTTATCATTATTTATCATTTGCTCTAGGACAGGTGTGTCAAACCCATGGCCCATGGGACAGATGCGTCATGCACTGGCCACGCCCACACCCCTGTTTAGCAAAGGGGGAAAAAGTTGTGATATGTTATGTGACAACGCGAGTTTGACACCCCTGGTCTAGGATATCAAAAGGAGGAGCTAGGGAGTCCTGAGGCCTCCGACCAGATAACCAAAGATAGGCTGCCCTTATTCCTTGTGTATCTGAATATAGTCTGAACTGTGGCAAATTTTCAAGGGATATTATTACATCAATGCTTATGTTATACCGTATGTTAATCTGCACGTTCCTCTTTCTTCTTTCTGCAGAATTATTTCCGTGACACTTGGAACATATTTGATTTCATCACCGTGATTGGCAGTATTACAGAAATTATTCTCACGGATAGTAAGGTGAATCTCTTTCTCCATTGCTCTCCTTTAGTGGAAGATCAAGACTGAAAACTGCATATGATGTTTCTTTTTTACTTTTTCATTTTACTGTTTCCTCCTTCTCTCTGGCATTGTGTTAAGCCGACAGTTACCAGCAGCTTCAACATGAGCTTTCTGAAGTTGTTCCGGGCTGCCCGTCTCATCAAACTGCTTCGCCAAGGGTATACCATTCGAATTCTCCTCTGGACCTTTGTGCAGTCATTCAAGGTAAAAGCTGAACTCCTGTCTTCCTTCCAAGGTCAGTGGATTGCTTAGGACAATGAATAACATCAACCATTGCATACACAATTTCAGGGCACATCCAAGCAGATATATTAGCCGATTATGGATGCCTTAGGTCAAACCATCAATCATCCACAAAAACACAGATACCAGAGAAAGAGCTAGCAAGCTTTCACCCTCTTTATCCATATAAATGACCGTCTCTTCAAGTTTCACAGATGAGGAAATTTTGGGAGATCTACTTTAAGAAAGAATTGGATCAGGGCTGGGTTCTGGATATTTTTGCTGCCAGTTCACTCAGGATCGCACTGCGTGTGCACGCGTGAAATGTGTGTATGCGCGAGAAGCGTGTGTGCACGCACAAAGCGTGTGCGCGCGCACTCATGCAGCAATCTAAAACTAGCTTCTGCACATGCGGAGAAGCAAAATCCAAGATGGCAGCGCCCACGGAGACACCAATGGGACCGGCTTCGTGACATCATCACCAAGTTATTACCGGTTCTGCAGAACCGGGTAGAACCAGTAGGAACCCACCTCTGAATTGGATAGTCTAACTATCTGGCATAAACACATAGTGGTACAATCGACTAAAAGCCTTACTAGTCCAGCATCCTTTATACCACCAGAAAGACATACCTAATAAGGCCCAAACATTTTAAGAAGGATGTATGTAGTCTATTATTCAGGGAGAGAGGAACTCTGCTTTAAAAAACTTACAGCTAATTGTCCCCACCTCTCAGATATCTCCAATTGCTATGGCTGTGCAATGCTTCTGATTCAGAAGAGGTGCTTCAGAATGTGCAACAGCTATGTGATTCTAGAAACAGACATGGCTACTTTGATGAGTCACAGACAGGTGCTTCTCAGTTCACACTCCCACACATTCCAAACGCCTCTTCCAAAGTGAATCTAAAACCCTATTGCCTATTTTATATTGCAAACCCAGTGGGGATGCAGCTTTCACTTAGGATCAAATCCCCCTCTGCCAATTCATTTGCTTCCATGTGGCTATAACAATCTGGAGCCTTTACCACTTCATTATTAAAAATACTATTCATTGTTCAATAGTTCCCCCAGCCTCTTCCATCACAGCAAACAATACATCCATGCCATATTTTTTTCTTCTTCCTATGCAACAAAATGTGCCTCAAAAATTTAGATTAGATTTTTGAAAAAAATATAAAGTAAAAAGTATTCATTTATTATTAGTTTTTACCTTTTCAGAAGCTAGCATATAACATTTTCATAACCTGTCACAACCTGTTACTCTCCAAATATGCATCATCCATAAATAAAGCAAGTCTCCATTGAGACACATACAAGCAGGTATTGGCAGTAATTCGAAAATAATTAGCCAATAATGTCTTCCAACATCTTTTTTTTTTCATTTTTCCAGTCTAACTTACAATTCTGGGATTTCCCAGTGGTTTCCCATCTAATTAATCCTTTTTAATTTTGAGGAAATTACAAGATTGTCTAAGGGCTTCCATCTGTTAAGGATATATTTTTCCATACTGACTGATAGTTGTATGGGGGTAATATCTAGATTAAAGTCAATCAAACAATTGCAGAAGCTGACATAGTTTAAAAGACCACTTGGAACCAGGAATTTAGGCTCCAAAATTAAAAAACAACAACTATAAATTATTATTATAATATATTACATACAGACAATATATTCCTTACTAAGCTAGTTAAAAGCTAGTTTAGTAAACTACAATATTGTAACCACAAGAAAGGATATTAAAACCAAAAGATCATGACTCACTATAACCAAAAATATGCTGTGAGGAAAGGTTGATGGCAGTCTACTAGTCTTCAGGGAGAAGTAAACAATGCTCAGAACCACAATTAGTAGTGAAACAAGCATGTGCTGATCAAATAATCTGAACCATCATTAGTGATAGAACTGAGTTACTTGGACTTTCTTTATATTTGTGCAGATTGTTTTGCTTCTTTGTTGGTTATCTAACTTGACTGTTCCTTTCTCACCCCTGTTATACTCTTCTGTCTCCCATATATTTGGTTGCATCCTTCTTCATATCTCCAATTTATTTTATTCCTTCCTATATTTGGATGTTTTGCAGAGTCCGATCAAATTTATTAGGCACAATATGTAAAAATGTCGAAACATGTATGCAGAAGTGACTGAGGGCCTCATTGGAGACTGAGGCTTGCAAAATGTACTTGGCCATATTCATGGAGCAGGGTTTTTGAGATATTGGGTTCTTTAAATGCAATAGAAGATCTGAAAGATTAGGCTAGGGATAGATGGAGGAAAATCTATCTATATGGTTGCTTAAGAATTGACAATGACTTGATGGCACATAATCAATCAAGGGTTACATGAGGTTAGAAATACAATTACCAAATTTAATTTTTGGTTTAGGTTTAAAAATAGGTTTTAAAATGAAAGGACTCCATGCTATCAGATTATACCTAGTAATCATGAAAATTGTCAATCTAGAAGTGGCATAGGAGAGCAAAGGTAAAATTATTATCCTTTAGTAGCTCTTAAGTCTTCTGTCTTATTTTGTGCACTTGCTCACATATAGCAGAAAAATATACTTAGTGCCTTAATTCCCTCTGTATTTTTCTAGTTTTTATTACCTCCCACTGATCACTTGCATGTTTGTTAAAGAAGCTGTAATTAAATCACTTGTTACTCTGCTCTGTATTGGTGCCAATCTTTTTATTATCATCTTTCTTAAACTTAGCATCATAGCTTCACTTTGGTTCACAAACTATTTAGTTAGTTTAAACAAGATTCTTATCTTCTCTGCCACCGCTTATTTATTACTACTTTTAACTACATACAGATGTTACTGTTTTAAGCATATAAATACTCTACCTGTAATAACACAGTATTTTGTATGATTTGCCTTTTCCAGGCTCTCCCCTATGTCTGCCTTCTCATTGCAATGCTCTTCTTCATTTATGCAATCATTGGGATGCAGGTAAGCAAAGAACTAAAAAGGTCTAGGATGTTGGATCCACCCAACATAGAAATAACAAAACCTTGAGTCCTCCTCTTACATTAAGCTTAAGCTCCCATTTTCAGGCAGAGGTCCATTAGCTCAGTTAATCGGTAGCCAAGAATATCCAAGTACACAAGTTGGAGAAGGCTGAAGTAGATTATTTATAATCGAACAACTGTTGGCATCTGAAGAAAAAAAAATGCAATATCTTATATTCAGGAATATGAATGGTTACATTCCATATTGTTGCATAACATGAGCCTATCAGTGTTCTTTCTAAAGAATTCACACTGTGAAGAAAAAGTTGCATGAACTATGAACCTTTTTTTTCTGCACACAGTTCTGAATTGTCAAATGATAAAATGACGAACTAATTCAGTTTTCCTAAGAGGCAATTCTCTTATGTTCAATGAATGATTATGTACAGTATATAAAAACACTATAAGATTTTAATTTTTATTCTTTATTTTTGGTAGATAGAACAAATACAGCATCTGTTATTTGCTTTTATATCTTATGTGCAGGAAAATTGTTATATGACATAGGGGTTAAAATATTAGGTTAAAAACAAGGATATTCAAGTTCTATTTCATCCTGAGATACGTTTGACTCAATCATGCTGTATTTTTCCCCTCATTCTGGTATCAACAACAGACTCTGGAAATATGAAAAAAATGGTCAGAGCACTGCACATTTTCTACCATCCACACATTGCTGTGATTGCCGTGTTTTTGCCTTATAAAAGAGATAATAATTTCATTTCTATGTTTTCAGGTGTTTGGGAACATCAAGCTAGATGAGGAAAGCCACATTAACCGCCACAACAATTTCCGCAGCTTCCTTGGTTCTCTGATGTTACTGTTTAGGTAAATTTACATTTATACTCACACAGGGATACATTCACACTTTGCTATAAAGCAAAGAATTGTCTCCCCTAAGATTTCTAAAGCTTCTGGTAATGAGCCAATACTCAGCTAGCTAGTTTTACACAGCTTGCTACAAACCAAGGACTCAAAGTCTCCCTTTTTACAGACTATTTAGTAGGCTTTAACTTAAGACTGAATTGTTTTCAGCTCAGTGGGCCATAACTTTTATTTTCTGTGTCTCGTATTTTTTTATCTTTGTAAAGAACCTCCATGTTCTGAAGTCAGATAAAACTCTCTAATAGGCAGTTTAATTCCAAAGAGATTCATGAACAAAACTATTATCTTTGTTCTAGTTTAATTATCAGGCAGATTATACAACAGCATCTCTCCCTTCCTTCAGTGCATCTACAATGTCATCATAATCTTTAAACTTGATAAACCCTTTCATTGCCAAAATGGAAATTAAGCTTTCCTATTGGAATCCCCACTCTAGCTTCTCACTTAAGGCAGAAGTCATAATTAGATCTGACTGGACTAAATCGTAAATTGTATAAAAGTCCTCCTCGGTGTTATAACCAAATTTTAATAAAATATAGCATTTCATACCTGGTTGTACGTTAGCAAGAAGTGATATCACCTTCTGTAATCATGATGGGAATTAACCCCAGACAGCTCTAAATGTCATGGATGATTTCTGAACCATTTATTTGATTTGAAATGTATCTTAATTTAAGAATTTAATTACATTCAAAAAATTATCTGAAATGTATCTTTTGAAACTATCTTAAATTATGTGTATTATGTACAATAGTGGGATAGTTACTGCTTTCTGAGGCTGCTACCACCTGTTTGGCAATGATGGACTACTTCAACACTTCAATTGCCAAGAAATCTATATAGTCGAAATGGTCACCAAGAGACAAGCTTAATTTGATGGAAAATTATGATGTTAGTATGATGTTTACAGTAGATTTTGCAGAAGGACAAGACCTTACCTCAACTTTTTTTTTTTAACTCCTTAAAAAAACCTGAAGTCTATTTTTAAAAGAGTTGTAGCTTAAACAGAGCCTTTCTGAAAGTAAGAAGGATTTGTTGAACATAGTAATAAACCACAAGATCTATTTTCTTACAGAAGCGCTACAGGGGAGGCATGGCAGGAGATTATGCTTTCATGTCTAGAAGGGAAAGGTTGTGAGCCAGACACTACAGCAACATCTGGACAAAATGAGAATGAGAAGTGTGGCACAGAACTAGCATATGTCTACTTTGTCTCTTTCATCTTCTTCTGCTCCTTCTTGGTGAGTTCCTCTTTCCATTATTCTGCAGATTTATTGTTTTGTATTGTTTTCACCAAATTGATTTAAAAGTTTAGTATTGATGATATTGTTTAGTATTTCTCAAAGAGCTATTACCGGTATGTTACAAGAGAAGCAGCTATAAACACAATTAAAGAATTTCACTGTCATATGCAGAATTACATAGCAGCTCTCTTTTGTGCTTTCTCATTTACTGGTCTTCCACTTATAGATCTGTTGCTATCCCTTTCCCCTTATTATGCATTCTTCTTCTTTCTTTCATACTTAGATGCTCAATCTCTTTGTGGCTGTCATTATGGACAATTTTGAATATCTGACTCGAGATTCTTCCATCTTGGGACCCCATCACCTTGATGAATTTGTCCGGATTTGGGCAGAATATGATAGAGCTGCATGGTATGTAGGCATATCTGGGTTTTTTTAAATGTTCTTTACAAAATCTGTTTAGATATAATACCCAAATCAAGTACAAATAGAATGGAAATGCCTTCCTCCATCCTGTGGCTTCTAGATGTTCTTATATAAAGGCTATCTGCAAATAAACAAGCTAATAGTCTTACTTAAATTAACCATTCAGCCAGTTTCAGCTTTTTAATTAAAAAGAAGTATATATCCTTTGTGAGTTTTTTTATTCTATCATCATAGCTTTGCAAGAGCTCTTTTAAATAAGAACAGCTGTGCACTTTTCCAGAAAATGAAATATTCTGTAGATTGCAGTTTCCCTGCAGCAAATGATTTTTCCTATATCGACCATATGGACATACTTGTGAGCCATTGTGGAACTTGAGGTCTCAGATATATGTATAAAGAGGATTTTACCCATGTATGTCCAAAATTAAATCCCCCACCCATTTTTAAAATTTTTGTTCGATATTATCTTTTTGTGCCGGCAATCTAAAATGTTTTAAGAGAAAAAAATCTTCACAGATAATTTATATCAGAAGTGAATTGACCACCATGTTATTAAAAACCTTCACTCATACTACCCATACATTTTAGGAGTGCTTTGGAGATATTGTTTTCCATTATATCTTCCTTGGAGCATTTCAATATATTTGTCTAATTCCAGAATTCCTAAGTGATAGTCCTTAACCTGAAGTGGAACTGCCAATGGCAGTAATACCTTACATTATCTTTTATGGATCTCAAATCTGAAAACTTAAAAGTTAATTTCTTATTATCTTTCTCCTGCTTGAATTAGCACTACCTGTCTGCCTAATTGTCTATTGATATTTGTGATGATGTTCATGACTTTTCTGGAGATATTGGAATCCTAGAAGTTCATCAGATAGATATTATCTGCTTTACCTTAGGATCTGAAAACCAAATGTATTGTTCACTCTTCTAAATTAATGAAACCTCTGCCTTCTAAAAGATTTACACGATAAATATGTTGGCCTTTAAGATGAGTGCAGAGTTAACATGAAACTACTCTTCTGAACTTATTTCTGCTGTTAGAAGCAGACATTAATTTTGTAGCCTGGCTTAATAACTCATCTGTAGCAAGGGAATTCATGTTATTTTCTCGAAAGGTCAAGAAATGTCAGTGTCACCCTTTATAGTTAAAAGCCATAGTGACTGGCAGTTCTGGGTGCAATCTCACAGAAGTGAAAGCCAGTTTGTGGAAAAATTATTTAGGATTTAAATAAGAACACAACAGATTTTTCTAGTTATCTTATTTTCCCATTTTCCTTCCTATAGTTATTTTTATAACTAGCCCACTAAATTTGTCTTATGCTAAGACTAGTTTTTTCAAAAATCATCCAAACTTGCCGTGAAAAAATAGGATTATAAAGAATTCAGTCTCTTCTTTTGCACTTTATCACTGCATTAAAAAATAATACCTACAATTCTGTCTAGAATACTGCCTACAGTATAATTATCATTCTAAATTAAACTGATCATTATAACTGTAAGAGTTTCACCTCCTGCCCTTCCACTGCTAGACTCTGGTGACCGAAAGAAATTATCTCTGGCTGATACAACTAAACCTTAGTTTTCAGAGACAAAAAAAACCCTGGGATATCAAAAGGAAGCACTGTAGTCTAATCATCTCCTGACATGCTATTGATATAGCTTTGGAGCACCTGTTTATCCTAGATGAAACTGAACTCACAGTACAGATTGATCACCACTGTGAAAAAAAGGACAAAGTGGAAAGACAGGAATTGAAGGGGGGGGGAAACCCTGGCTTGAAACTTTGCATATAATAAGACACCATTTATCCACTTGCTATGAATATTGCAAAATTATTTATTCTGTTTTTTTTTAATTGAATAAAACTTGATAGAATGACTGATTTTATCATCTCATTATAAATCAGGCCATATGCTCCTTCTTGGTGATAGAAAATTCCTCCATGGGAACATGGTAGAGAAAATAATAGCTATATCTTCAAAGGAGGTGATTGTGCAGAGCCTTCCCTCAACCCTCTCCTAGAAAAAGAGCAATGCACATCTCTGACATTACCAGTTGCACACAGATCTTCTTTCCCATTTCCTGATTGGGCCTATTAACTCACCTATGCTTCCTTTCCAGTGGCAGGATCCTGTATAAGGATATGTACAAATTAGTACGGGTGATCTCGCCTCCTCTGGGCCTGGGAGAGAAGTGCCCCTGCAGGGTGGCTTGCAAGGTTTGCCTCACAATCCCCAGCCACAACCTGGCAATAGGGACATCCCATTAAATCCCGCTCTCCTCCTCTCTTTTGTACTTCACGCTATTGTACTTCACAAGGGAATCCTGACTTGCTTTCCCTCGAGTTTAAAGAGATTCAAACCTTCTCAGAATCAGCAGCTGTTATAAATGGAAAAGATCAAGAAATGGATTTCAGGGCACAGCTGAAATTACACATTCATTCTCATCTTGAATGAACAACTCTGGGGTTTTTAGAGTGTCTCCTATTGCACAGAGAAGTCTTTGGAACCATTGTTTTCTGCTTCCCCTTTCAGGACCTACATTTTTTATTTGAAAGGGGTATTGTGTTTGGTTTTCACTAACTTGGGAGCAAAAGTAGGGAACAAAGAATTTAATTTTTAAAAAATCAAATCAGATATCGTAAGAAATGAACAGACCTCAGCAGTTGTGCCCAGAGACTTAATTTTAAAGGTATTACACTGTTGGCATGGAAGATCCATTCATCCAGAATAACATTCACTATTCACTAAGGTATGCCAGAAAATGATACTTGATATGGTGGGCAGGAGTTCATCTGGCTATTTGGGTTTAATTTAATAAAGCCCCTCAGTTAATGAGAAATTAGCATGTCAAGGAGAAAGCTAGAGCAGCCAACAAAGTTTTTAACTTTAGGAGTGACAAATACTTTTGTATGGAAAAGTATTCTGTCTTCAGTACAGTCTGGTACTGAGCTCAGATATAGGTTTAGTGTTATATTGTGAGATCACTTCTAATAAAAAATAAGGCGAGTGTTTACATGAAGGCATTAATCTCCTATACCTATTTTATGAGTGTTAATTCTGTACAAACACATGGATATACAGAAAGAAATATGTTTATATGGTATTGATATTAAGAAAAAATAAAGCCTAGTTATATCAAATGTGGTAAATTCAAATACATGTATGTATATGAATATATATATATATGGGTTTTGTAAGCAAAAGAACAATATCGATCATTAATCTCTATGGCAAATGACTAACAAATTATAGCTTTGTTTAATTAATAGTAATTACTTTCTTCTTTCTGGTCTCCTTTTGTTCATCATTTGACAAGTGCCAAATATGGTTATGAAACACTATCTTCTATTCATGACAAGGTCATTTAGAATTCAAAGTTTACTAACAAATTCACAGATGAATTTGACACCTGCAAAAGTCCATTTAAAAAGAATGAACTTCTGCTTTCTTCTAATTGAAGAGCTGCTTCTATGAGATTTTGTCCCAGCCAAGAAACTCTAAGTATTTCAGCACCATTTTCATAATATAGTTCCTTAGGTCATCCCTCATGATCTTTCATTGCTTGCCCGCCCAAAGTTTCACCAAGGAAAATGTTGTACAACCTCTAGTTAAAAATAACTATTCAGATTCCACAAAAAAATTCTTTCCTCACACTCTTTTTCCAAGTAAAAGTCCTTTCAGCTGACAAGTTCCTAAAACTATTATATAATATATAGTTTCTTTTCCCCCAGCCCCCTAAGGATCCATGAATATGTGAGAAAATTGCAATGTAAAGCACTCTGAGTTTCTGGTTCTTAAATACTTTTGAACGTTTCATAGCCAGAGATGAGATGTTGCCCTTTTGAAGTGTATTTGTTCAGTTTTGCTTTAGAAAGGATTAAAACGTACTAATTATCTTCCATAGTGAACACTACAAGCAGCAGTGAACATACCCACAGAGAATCTTCCAAATTAACTTTGGAAATAGAGAACTGTCCCTATTTCTCAGTAATAGCATAACATAATTAAGGAACCATGAGCAAATTAAGTTCACATAGTCTTTTGCCTCTCCTACAGTGTTTGGGGTGTTTTTTTCTTAACCTCACACTGACTTGCAAAAAAGAAAACTTTCTTGAATTTGATTACTTGCCCAGATAAATCAAGACAACTGAAGGCTTTTGGACAGTTTTCTGTGACTCGTTTTTTACTGTGCAGTCAGCATCAGAACTATGCTAAAATTTTACCAGCATTTGGAATTTTTCTTATTTTTGTTTTTAACAAGCTTTGTATTTGTTTTTCCCATCAGCATAACTTGTCAGTTTATACACATACAGTCACACACTCACACACACTATATAAAATTAGTTATCTTTATGATTACTTTGAACAGAAAAATTAATTAGAACACACTGAAATATTAACTACTAGATTTACTTCCCATGCTGATTTAATATTTCTAACTGTGCCATGTTGATTAAGCTAAACTATATAAATAATAAGTGTTTGTCCTTTTATAATATGTTGAAGAATAGTATGGAAAGATTCTAGGTAAATGAAAAATCTACCAACATATTTACTTAGGAAAAGTTTATTATTTGAGTCTGAGAACTACGGTAGCTGGCTTTCTGCTGTATCAAACATTTCCTCAATTTAATTTATTTTTTATTTAATTTTATGACATTACTTTATTTGTATGTCACCCATTCCCAAAAGCACTGGGAGGCTAACAATTAAGATTTAAAATTATCTATATCTATAAATATATCTGTATCTCCTTAGGCACCTATATATCAAATGATTTGCATTTTTTTTAATCTTTTGCCTGGGTAAAGAGCCATTAGCTTAAAAGAGAATCCCTAATGATAAGGATTATGCGGAAAAGTCACTCCAGGAAGTCTTGCTGTGGATTTTATTTTCCATTCAGATTTCCCTTTTCTCCTATTATTAGTAGCTAAAGTACATTTGTGCAAACTATTGGTTAACACAATTGTGCTAATAATTTTTTGTGATTATGTCTCCTGCTTAATACACCTAAAATTCACAAATTGAATAGATATAGAATTAACTCCATTGACATGATAATTATCTTCTTTTAATATTATAAATTTATATTTAGTTTTAGTTTTTTGACCTGATATAGAAAACCTTAATCCATTGCATATTAACCTTTGCTCAGTAAGTTAAAACTGATCTATTTTGTAAGCTTCTCTGATGCTTAAAAATATTTAAAAGTGCAGAAAAAGAAAAGAAAGGAAAGATATAAAAATAGGAAAAGAAAGTATAATCTATGTTAACAATTTATTACCATATTTTATAATACAACCAAAACCCTTTTCATTCCATACTTTACCCCATTCTCTATAATCCTATCTCTCCAGCCTCGTTTCATCATTTTCATCAGCAAGGGTTATCAGAAAAAACATAATTATTATAAACTATATCTGTTACACCCAATTTGAATTCTTCCTTTCCATTTAAACAGATCCACCCTGTTTCCTCTCTTCAAATAATCAAAGTCCAGACTTATTAGATTTAAACATTCTCAGAAATAACCATCATCATCTAGTTCCAATCAAAAAACCAATTAAATAACACCTGAAATAGCAACCCATTATTTTAACCTAGATCACACAAACCAATTTTCTATTCTGTCTTGTTTCTCCCAAGTCTTTCAATTCCTCACAGAAAGCTCTAACATCTGCCTTTTCATACTCTCTTTGTCTCTTCTCTGAAAATTCTTGTCATCATCTTTGTTAGGCCCCCTTTGTAATTCACTGTGGCAACTTCAGCATTTCCCTTTTGTAAATCCAGTATGAAAAATAATTCACATTGCTCCTCTGATTTATTGTTTATATATAGTTTTTTAATTTTTAAATCATTCAATTTCATTTGTAAATCTATTATTTTCATGTCTTTCTTGTAGGCTGTAATTTTTAAATCCACCTGTAAGTCAGTTTCAGTTTTGAGGCAGTCCATATGGTTAGAGACAGATTTTTTTAAATCTTTTTTCTTTCCTCTGTGCAAGCCATACCCATTTTCACATTTTTTTTAAATTTTATACTCTGCTCTTCTCTTTCTTAAAGATGTTAAAGATCTCTTGGCTACGATTTGTTCCATGCTTCTCTAGAAAATTATATACAGTTCTTGTTTTAAAATGTTTCACTACAAAAAACTTACAATGGAGGGGAAAATGTAAAAATTCAAATTCAAATTCAGTTGTGAAGAGAGATATTCTGAAGGCATTTTAAGGGCATGTTTTTTTCTGGAATAAAAAGCAGCTCAATCAGACCTTCCTCATGTAGTTTATTTTCAAACAATATATTTTAATGCATTTTAATAGCTGCGTATATGCCAATTTGACTGCATTTAGCAAAAGACCAACCTAGAAATGTTAAGTAAAGATTGAAGGACGTAATAGGAAATGGACAATTTTGAGTTGAATGGAAAACACAATTATTATTAAATCATTACACATTTTATCAAAAATAGGAGCAATGAAATACCAAACTTGTTGCTTTAACAGTGATGCCTCTGTGTTAGTGAGTCTTAAAAGTAATACAAGAGCTGAACAAATAGTAAACAAAGGTCATCATATCTTTCACCTAAAAAGAGCTGGAAAAACATCAGATACTGTTTAATAGCCAGTGTATGGCATCAGAATCTATTTTCACTGGAACACATGCAAGTCTTTTCTTTCCTTACATCACACTTTGTATATTGTGTTTCCCTTGTTGGAAAGAATAGAGGAAAGCCTTTATCCTTTTCCACAATATTCCTCACACTTAGAATAAGGATTCACAATGAACTTTCCAAGAGACTAAGATTTTAATCTGACCTCCTTTTATACTGAGTAGAGGACTGAATACAGAACCAGAGACTCACAAAACAGGGAATACCAACCAACCCAACTGAAGCCTTAAGGCAAAACAGCTGCCTCTGTCAAGACTCTTTAAACTCCAACTGGGTGAAACCTGAATTCGCATGGGGGAGGAAATGGGAGGAGGGCTGGAGAGCATGGCATGTCGAATTTTCTTCCTGCATTTTCTTTTCTTACACACTTGGCATGCCTTTGCACCAGTGCATGGTGGGAACGTGCTCCATCCTAGCTCTAGATGGAAGCAAACAGACACATTCCTTTGAGAAGTGACCACAGTGGACTTCCCTCCTATGCAAGATGCTGCTTTCTTCTTGCATGGACACAGTCAGAGAGGGAGGACATGCCACTTCACCGAGGTATGCACCACCATATTCCAAACGACACCTTTTGTGTATCTTGATTTATAACACTTACACACAAGCCCTGGAAATTACAAGGGGCATGTACTGCAGTTGAAAGAACTGGCTGTAAAAAGATCCACAGAGAAATGGAAAGGCAGGCAGTTCGTTTTGGTGGCGTTCCTGGGTCTGTGTGAGGGGTGCTATAAATCCACATCAGCACAAGCTGTCATGTATGATTTGCATTGATTAATGGGTTTCCTGTTCTTTTCCTGTTTGTCTTTTTTGTTTGTTTGTTTGTTTTTGTTCTCTCTCTTGTTTCCTGTATTCTGGGTTTTTTTTGGGTTTTTTTACCTCTGGGAATGCCCTTTTCTTTTGTTTTTCTGCATCTTGCTTCCCTCCTTCCCATTTCCTTTATCCTCTCTCCTCCTTGCACATGAGCAGTGGCCGCATCCATTACACTGAGATGTATGAAATGCTGACTCTCATGTCCCCACCACTAGGCCTCGGGAAGAGATGTCCCTCCAAAGTTGCTTATAAGGTAGAACAACCCTTCTTTCCTTTATGGGCTTCTGATTAGCAAGAAATGGGAAACGAATAATGATAAAGGGGTGGTGGGAGATAAAAGTAGTGTTCCATTATTTCTTTGATTTCAGATTGTGTTCCTAGTTGAATATTTACTGCTTATATGTTTCAAATCCTTATAACTCTGTTTGCAAAAGCATTATAAAAGAGGAAGGCCTGTAGATCAGTGCAAGTAATGTTGAAAGTTAGTTTTTGTGCAGGCACACAACAAACATTGTGAGGGTAGATCCAAGAGAAGCAGCATTGGTAGCTGTAATGTAAGGTAACGAATACTCAAGAATTTATTTTTGCACTAAATATTATGATTGATAGGACATCTGCTCAGTTATTCTTTTGTCTGCAAAAGGTATGCAGAATAAGATTCAAAAGGTCTTTGTTTAGCATTAGAGCAAATGTTCTTTATGCATTCAGATATAGTTTCCATCCAGCTACTTCAGTGGAAATGTTCCAGGAAATAGGACTGAATATAATCCTCTCTGAAGCCACGGAATCTCTTTCCCATTTAGATTAGACATTTTTGGCTAGTTGGGCTAAAGTTCAGATATAAGGCAGTTTATACCAATATGATGAACTGTATTAGAGCAAGTGATATTCATGATATTAAAGTAATTTACACACTTAAAGCTACAAAGGTATCTGGGAATATTCCCTGTGCTTTATTTCAGGGTATGCAGAGTCCCTCCAGCAGTACTTTGGAATTTCTTTAAAATGGAAAATTGTTAGCTACATGAGAACATTTATATTAATAACACTTAATACATTTTAATGAAATTATCCTCGGCTGCCTGCTTTTAGGAATGCAATCCCCTCACACTACTTAAAGGCCAAGTGTGGTCTTAACCTAAACATGATACCATACTTCTAATATGTGAGATTGATCTTTAATCTGTACAAAACTCTGAACTAAGCAAAGACTTTGGAATAGGACAACTACATCAGAAGAAAATGAGAAACTACTCTAAAAGCTGCAACTTCTTCTCATTGACTCATTGAAATACAAAATTGAACATGACATGCCCATTAAATTGAAATCCTTTCAGCAGAGCTTTTGACTTAAAAAAAATCTGCTAGAGTTGCTCTGACAGCTTGGAAGGCAAGAAGTGATACTTCTGAAGCTGAGCTGGAGCAGGTGATAAGCTGTTTTGCGACTAGTGTGATATAACTGCATCCAATAGGTCTAGCAGGTTCAAAGTAATCTGCAGAACAGGTTCCTGCTAGGTGTCTCATTATAGGAAGTGAGAGAATGGATGGGAAAATGGGTCCAGCTCTAGTCTGGAAAAGGTAGCAGTCTGAAAATATTGGGGTTTCTGCCTGGGGATCCTGTGCTAATATCTCAGTATTCATAAAGTATTGAGGGGCTTGGTTAATTCATTCCCAACTCAGAGGTAAATAGATGTAATGGAAGCTACACTGAAGCTAGGATATTCTCTCTCTCTCTCACTTTCTCTCTCTCTCTCTCTCTCTCTCTCTCTCTCTCACACACACACACACACACACACACACACACACACACACACACACTTAATTTTTGTTTGGGGATGCTGTGGCTGCATTTCTGTTTGGATATAACTGTTCTTCCTGACTCTTGAGCTTCAGAACCTGTAGCAGAAATGTTAGTCTGAGGTCTAGTTAATTGGGAAGAGTTTTGTTGGTTTTGTCCTTGTCTTCAGGACTTGGTATGCAAAATGCCAGATTATTAATGTTCACTGGTTTGGCTTATCTCCGCCTTTTGTATAAAATGCAAAAAGGACTTGAGGATGTGGCAATGATGTACATTCCTTCTCATGATTTCAAGTCAGCAGAAAGGAAGGTAGCCATGGTTCATCTCCAAAGAGCTCCTAGGCATTTGGAGTGAAAATGGGGGTGATGTGGAAGTGATAGTCTGATTTCAGTGGTATTTGCATCATGAAAGCAGAGCAACTGTATGGGAGAAGAAGGTTAAAAAAGTAAAGAGGATTGTGATTGAAACTGTGTCCCTTTTTATACAGGTAGTCCTCAACTTATGACTATACATTGTGTGATTATATGACATTATAACAATACTGAACAAAGTCACTTATGACCTGTACCCAAAGTTATGGCTGCTGCAATGACCCCAGAGTCACAAAATCTGGCCACATGGTAATCAACCCACTCTTACAATCAATTGTAGGGATGCTATAGTTCATCCCACTCACTTATTCCCCCCCTTCCTCCCCTGCTGGATCTCTTGAGCTCACTTCCAACCCAACTGGGTCCCCATAGGCTTTGGGCCTGCTTTCTGCTGCACTGGGCCTCACATCCTTGACTTCCCTGCCCCTCTCCCATTCCTCGTTCCATTTACCTCTTCTGAAGAAAACCAGTGTGTCACATGGCCTTCCTATGCAGAATTGTGAGAATTGCAGCTGCTACCAAAATGGCCCCGGCTTCCGGGGTGGCATGGCCTTTATGTAGGAAGGCCATGTGGCATATTGGCTATTTCTCCTTCCAAAAGATTATTTTTTTGAAGATTGTCTTTCAGAAAAAGAAAAAGCAGCCAATGTGCCACACAGCCTTCCTCTTCAAAGGCTGTTTGATGCCATTCTGGAAGCAGATATCATTTGGGGAGTGGCCAGAATTCTTAAATGACAAGAATTGCAACCAATTCCAAAATTGCACCTGCTTCCAGGATGGCATAATGTGGTTTCTGTATAGAAAGGCCACATGGCATAGAACACTGCCTGCTTCTCCTTGGGAAAGACAGTCTTCGAAAAAGGCAAAGGAAATGATGTGTAATGGGAAAAGGAGGAGGCCCTGTGGTATACAACCTAGTAAGGTGGGAAACTGTGTAATGGGTAGGGAAGACCAAAAGGGATCTGGGGAAGTGCTGCAATGCGGACCTACACCAGGCTTCCCAGAGCTTCCCTCACCTCCTGAGGCCTTTCATGCAATGCTCAATGACCTACACAGATACTTAACAACTGCGATGGCGAAAGCTGGGATTGTGGTCATTAGATGAGGGGATCAGATGGGTGCCTCAGTTAACCACTGCCATGATGTACCACCATAATTCCAGGCTCATTTGTGGTTGTAAGTTGAGTACTACCTGTATATAAAATGGGGTTTTGATTATGCACCTATCATCTTCACTTTTTTGACTCCATTTCCTAAAACTCCTGCATGAAAGTTCTGGTTCAAATGCTTTAAAAACGGGATTGCAAACCCTGCCTCTCTAAATAGATATTTGGGATTGTCTGTTTACTGCATTATCCATGATTTTAGCTGAGGGCAACTTATGTTCGCCTTTGTGCATGCCACAATGGTACCATGTGGTTTATGAAGCATAAGCCCCTCCCCCTTTTCTAGATTCTGTACACATGGAAGCAGAAATGTTCCATGAGTCTTAATCTCACTAATCCCATTTTATGATAGATCCGGAAATTTCAAGAAAGAGGGTGGTTGGTGTGATGGGAAGAATAGCATAAGAATTGAAAAAGTAATATATACACTCTGAGAAGTGGATTTGGCCATTTCGTTTTCCCCTTTCAAGGGTAAAAGGAGCATGACCCACTCACTCCCACATGACTCATCAATTTCTCTTCATTTTCACTTTCTTTCCTCCCTCTTCAACTTCAGATAAAATGGAACCATTGCATGGGCAATTATTTGCTGCCAACAAGACCTCTTTTGAAGAAAACTCAAAAAGGGGGCGCCAGGATATAGCTAAGACTTCTGAGCTTATTAAGTAAAAGAAAATTTGTTTTAAATTGGAGACGCAGAAGTAAACTACCGCTGCGTCTCCTTTTAATGGGATCAGAGAGTTTGAATTCCTTTCCCACAATCACAGAATGTGATTGTCAAGGAACCTAATCGGTCATCTTGTCCGTCTTGCTCCAAATCAGTAAATAGAACACATATCCTTGGCAAGGTGAATAAAAAAGGGCAAAAGACCAAGCTGAAGGGAATGGGATAGGTTGGAAGAGACGGGGGCGATCCTTGCCCTCCTTTTTGGCTGTTCTAGTTTATGCATTTTAAGCATTTTCCTTGTGTCTCCATGATACAGTTTTCCAAACTGTTTTCTGCCTGATTCCCTTCTCCCCACCTGTTTTGTGCAGAGATTGGTCCTGATGAACATGCCAGTGGCTGAAGACAACACAGTGCATTTCACTTCCACCTTGATGGCATTAATTAGAACAGCTCTTGATATTAAGATTGCAAAAGGTAGGGATCTGGGTGTAAATGGGAAAGTAAAGTAAGGAAACTAAAATAGCCAAGAGTTAGAAATTTACTTTTTGAAGGGGGGGATGGGCAACTTCCCAAAATCAATTAATTTGTAATCTACATAGACCTCATGACTCAGAATAATCTGATTCTCTAAGAATAATTTCAGATCTAGTTTTTTCCCTCCCCAATTATGGAAGAAAATGCTGCTAAACCAACTCTGCTAGTATGGTGTATGAAATAAGAAATGAAATAGGAAATTTCTGAAATGTACTAATTGTGTAATGGGAATCTATTGTCTGACATCATCAACATTTTCAGAGGAGAATGTGAAACAATGAAAAATTAATGTGTGCATACATATATTATAAATATCTCATCTGATTTGCAAGGGTACTACTGATGGATTAATTAATTAAACATTGAGGCGTACTGGTTTGGATACTTTGCTAAATTTAAGTCTGGTATCCTCCAGGACCTCACAGATTTGGCTCTTGGTAGCCAATTGGAATTAAAGAAGGTTTCTTATCTCTGGTGTCATTAAGCTTAGAGGAAGATGGGAAACAAAATGGATAAATAATGAGTCTAGCTCCCTTGTTTTCTTTTTCTCTTTCCTTCTCTTTCTCTCCACTTTGTTTAGAGTTCTTTTGATCTGCTCCCTTATAGGTGGTGCAGACTGGCAACAGTTAGACTCTGGGCTCCAGAAGGAGATACTGACCATTTGGCCTCACCTTTCTCAGAAGATGCTAGATCTATTGGTGCCCATGCCAAAAAGTAAGTTATTGTTTAGGACTTAGTGCTGCCAAGTGACATTCAGAAAAATAAAAGAAGCAAGACTTGTATGATTTTTAACAAAGAGAAGGGATTTAATACAAGAAATTCCTTGTGCTAATCTACATTAGGGCCATGGTGTCACAGCGGTTAGAATGCAGTATTGCAGGATACATCTGCTGACTGCCGGCTGCCTACAATTTAGCAGTTCGATCTCACCAGGCTCAAGGTTGACTCAGCCTTCCATCCATCTGAGGTCGATAAAATGAGGACCCAGATTGATGGGACTCTGTGCTGACTCTATAAATTGCTTAGAGAGGTCCGTAAAGCACTATGAAGTGGTATATAAGTCTAAATGCTATTGCTACATAATTTATTATTTATTTATTTATTTATTAAATTTGTATACCGCCCTTCTCTCGAAAGACTCATATAAATTTATACTTCTAGCCTACTCTATTTAGAGACATAAAGAAAAACATACATGAAAATAGAAATGCATCCACATGTAAATAATACTCAGACACATTACTCCTTTCACAAAATAGCCAACATTCTAGCTACTCTATTCTAAGACTATTCTGATATTAGGACCAAATATTAACCTTTAAAAAACATCTTTGCAGACACCAAGGCATCATTCTGCCTATGATCTATAGCTTATCTGAGGGCCACTAGCTCCTTCCAAATCATAGGGCTTGAAAATTCAGAGCCAAGCTCATAAAAATGTGTTCTTTCCTGCCCACAGATGTGCAAGACTGTATGTCCCTGATTCCAGTTCTCTTAGCAAAGTAAATGTGTTCTGTTTTGGTTAATATGGTTATATCTTTTACTTCCAGCTACAGACCTGACAGTTGGGAAAATCTACGCAGCCATGATGATAATGGATTATTATAAGCAGAGCAAAGCTAAAAAGCAAAGACAGCAGCTGGAAGAACAGGTACGGTTCTGCCAGAGGAAAAATATAATTGATCTTGTTTTTGTTGTGGCTTAAAAGTCAGCCATTCGGATTTTCTGGCAATAGATTTGTGTGGAAAGCATGAATAGAGGATGTGGTAGGTTATTTGCATAAGAATTTACAGGTATACCTTGCAGCCTATGTTGCATGTAATACATTCAGGATGGTCTCCAAGAATATATAAAATTCTGCTGTAGTTTCCGTAGGGCAGCCAATAGGAATCATTGTAGCAAGATAGAAGACAGTGCATATTTTTTGTAAAAAGGAAAATGCAATGGCAGAATTCCTGATATACTGTAACTATTCTCCTTTCCCACAACTTTATGTATTCTATGAGTTCTTTTTATAGGAGTCTGTACAATATGTGTATCCTTAACTTCCCTGAGACCTCTTGAATGCCATCAGCTGTGCCTCCCTTAGCTATCTAGAATATTTATTTGTTGCTACTATGCAAATAATTTCCCTTCCCTTCTTTGAGATGGCCAGAGCTTGCTTGCAGGTCACAGTAGGAAAGCAGTATATTGGAACTTCATTATTTTCCCCCTCACCAGCAATGCTATTGAAGTGAGCTGAAAAGTAGACAAGCAAACCGCTATCCAAAGAAAGCCATTCCAGCAAGAAACAGCCATGCAAAGCAGCAGGGAGGCAACAGGGAAAGTTAACAAAGTACCACAGAGGTTCAGTTTGGGAGGGATGATAAAATTTCAGGAGCTGAGATGAAATGGAAATTTCCAGCCATGAGGGCCACCAGGGAGTTCTAGAGAAAATGCTGAAAATCTGCTTTTGCATTGTTTCTTCTGGAGGAATGGCACAGGTCTCAGAACAGAACAGCCCTTGCATGTGGAAGGATTCTGAACATGGATTGCGTTAAAAATGCAGCACTTATGCAAAACAAGTGCTATGTCCTCTTTGAATATAGAGAAAAGTAACTGGGGAGATGTGGGGAAAATGGAGGATAAAGCTATGCTATGTAATACATTTTCATAAGGAAAGTAATTGAAGTGATTTGTATTTGCTATCCCAGCAGTGTCTCTTTTAGCTTACATAAAATTATGGGCAGTTTCAGTATTATTTTCCTCTTCTTTGGGAGTAGACTTTCCAAACCTTTTGCCCTCTAAATGTGTTAGAGTATAATCCTCATCACATCTAGCCATTATAGACATTGAACACGACGGACGTTTTAATTCCATCTGTTCATTATGTCATTATTTTATCTAATTGAAACGGCAGTCATTTTCTCTTTCTTAACTCAGAAAAATGCCCCAATGTTCCAGCGCATGGAGCCTTCGTCTCTTCCTCAGGAGATCATTTCCAATGCCAAAGCTTTGCCTTACCTGCAGCAAGACACAATTTCAGGACTGTAAGTGCAGATGTTTGAATAAACAGTACCACCTTGGCTTTTGTATTTGTAATCCTAGTAATCCTAATCCTTTTTTCACAGAATTTTACTCAAGATACAAAGCTATAATGGTAGGGAATCTAAAGTAAGAGAGATATTACAAATAAACCCGAAGATCCTGATAATAAACTATGAGGGAATCGAAAGTAATCATACTGGTTAACAGCACATTTTCAACTACTGAGATTGCAATAAGAATGCAGAACTCAAAACGTAGTTTGAACAATAAAGGTAGAATGAAAGGAGGAGAATAATCAGGAAGTCACATCGCATTTTGATTCTTATCCAATCCATTCCTCCATTAAAACTTTCACAGTCTTGGTTTATATTAAACTATATTTCTCTCTCTGACTGGTTTCATTGAACATGTTACCCAAGAGTTTACTTTGTTTGCTTGAAACTCAGTGTGTTATGTAAATCCAGCCATGGTTTATGAATTAGTATGAGAGGTGAATCATAACTGTGATTTATTCAGTAAATCATATGTGAAGTTATAACTTAGTGCAATGTGCCAACCAGCCCAAGTCTGAATACAAAACAATGTTTTTAAATGAAATGTAGCATAGGAATAAAAAATATCACTCATAGAACCTTTTGGTGAAGAGTATAAGCACTTCTGGAAACATTTCCTATGTTTCAGCCATTTCTGAACCAATTTTGACAATTAAGCAACAGTTCACCTTGATGAGCATTACACTGACTAAAGATTATGTTTAGAAACAAAAACATTAATGCTTTCGATCCAAACAGTATTTTAGCAGAGCCATCCCCTCATTTTTTAACTCAATCTCTATCCTGTCTTACTATCTCACTACTGTACTTCTTGACAAAACTAAGTTACAAGCTTATAAGCATTTCTTATTTCCATCATCAAGAATTAAAAATGTGTATATACTGTCAATGCAATATAAGTGTATAATTTTGACTGGTTTCAGGTTTTTTCACTTTTATTATATAATAATGTCAACAATAGAAGATAGTAGTTGTTTGGCTCTTTTGGTTGTAAATAAAAAAATATTATTGTTGTTGTTGTTGTTGTTGTTATGATGGTTGGTCACACAGTCAACCAGATGTTTAGATTGGATCTCTTTCTTTTATTTATTTATTTTGTCAAGCGTGTATATGATTACAGACAAAGAATGAATTGTGATTGTGAATATATAAGATGTACAAGCATGGTTATGAGTACATGATCTTTTACGAATACATGGGGACATTAGGACAGGGATGGTAGGCTTATGCATGCCCCTTACAGACCTCAACTTCAACTTTCCTGCTCCTAGCCATTTGCTGGGTCTTGTTATTATATATGTCTTCTATTGTTTTAATGTTCTGGTCATTAATACTTTGCCTTGCCATGTCTGTTTTTCTAATCTTCAGTTTGTCTTTCTTGTAGGCCAGTTTGGTCTCTCCAGTACTCAGTATGCTATACTGGTATACTAGCTTCAGTGCATCTTCTTCACTGTCCTTCAGATATTCTTACAATGCCCTTTTATTTTCTGCAACTTCTAGTACACTTGCAACATTTCACACCCACCTATTTTCCTTGGTAAATAGAGTCTGTCACTGCATGGATGAAAGACAATGATTCATTGTCATTATTTTTCTAGTCTTCCTATCGAGGGCTTTTAGCTCTGCTTGAGTCCAGTCCATTATTCCAGCTGTGTATCTAATAACTGGAATTGCCCGAGTGTTAATTGCCTTAATGGTGAGTTTGGACTTCAAGATCTTCTTCACTCTCATGATCTATTTACTTCTAACCTTCTTCTTGTCTCTAGTGCTCTTGATGTTGTCAGCTTGAAAGATCCCCAAGTATTTGCAGTGATTGTCTTTCAAACACTTGATGCTATTTCCATAGAGCATTTTGATTTCTTCAGATTTCACTATTTTTATCTTGCTAAGGATGTTACATTCATCCAGTCCAAACTCTATTACAATCTCCTGGTTGTGTATATGGACAGCATTGAGCAGTTATTCTATTTCAGTTTTTCCATTCAGATCATTCACATAAAGAAGGCAAGGTAGCCTGGCAGATATTTTTGATATTTGATAGTCATGGTCTGATTTGTTCAGTATTGTTGCCAGAGGAATCAGTGACATGACAAACAGTAATGGTGAGAGTGAGTCTCCTTGAAAGATTCTTCTGTTGATATTAATCTCTCCCAGAACATTGCCACTAAACAGCAACTGTCTCTTCCATTGTGTCTCTAATCTTTCATGAAGCTTCTGATGCTGTTTCTACTGACTCCTGTTATTTCTACGCACTTGATTATCCAATCATGTGGCAGGGAGTTGAATACCTTCTTTTAAGCAATGCAAGCCACATTCAGGTGGAAAAAACTTGTTTTCAGCTAGATGCTGTTGGACTGTATCAGCTACTAAAGGAGTTAGCAATTTGAAAGTTGTTGGTAAGCAGGTAATTTTTTATTTTATTTTATTTATTTATCTTGTCAAGCCTATATAAGATTACAGAAAAAGTATAAACATGATTGTAAATACATGAAATGTATAAACATGGGTATGAATACATGAGATGGTTACGAATACATGAGAGAGGGACGGTAGGCACGTTGGTGCTCTTATGCACGCCCCTTACTGACCTCTTAGGAATTGGCTTGTTGTTTCCTGGTGCTTCCTCTTTTGTTGGATCTTTTATTATTAGATAGGCTTGTCAGATACTAACCAATCTCCAATTTCACCTCCTTGAGTGGCTATAGACCAGTCAGGCGTTTTAATAAAAAAAAATGTTGTTAATCTTCACCTGGTGCTGATCAATTCTTGATCTTCCTTGCAGTTTCTCCACCATTCTTGCTGTTATTACAACTTCTTTCATTTCAGTTTCTTTTTTTATTCTTAGCTACCACTTTTATCCCAGCTGCATTATTGTTTTAATTCTCATTCCATAGCTGTGCCCAGAACTCCATTGTTTCAACTTCATCAAATGTTGTCTAGTTTGCTGCATTTTCTCCATTGATGGATTGGTAGAACGTTTCTAGTTTGACTGATATTGGAAATTCTGCATATTGTGTGTAATTCAAGCTACCTATCTGCTGATCTTCTTGGTTGTAGCTGTTATTTATTCCTTTATTATTTCTAGTGCTTCAGAAGGATGGGCAAATAACAGCAATGTGCTTTCCTAAAACCTGGCAGGGATATGTCAAGCTTTCCCTTGGAAAAGAATTTTATGGCATGTTCATTTCTGACATTGGTAATAATCAGCTCACTTTTTCCCAACAAAAGCATGTCTTTCATTGTGAAATATCATTTTTCCCTGGGACTGATCTTGGAGGAGGTAGAAAGAAATTAATGAAAATTACAGAAAGATGTATTCTCTTTTCATTTCAAGTTGGACTATCTTTATAGGACCAGCCGTAGTGGGTTCCCCTCCCTGAGTCCACTCTCTCCACAAGAGATATTCCAGTTGGCATGCATGGATTCAGCCCATGGAGAGTACCAAGAACGGCAATCTCTGGTAAATCAATGTACCATTTATTAAAAATACTTCTCTGTTTTTCATTGATTTCAGAAAAGCATTTCAAGTGAAATTGTGCCTGTACTGTTGAAAAACCTTCTTGATTGCAAGTCATGTTATATTATTGTATTATATAATGATATTACATTGTGTTATTATAAAATACATTGTACAATATATTGCATTTATTGCATGCAGTATATTGTATATACTATTATACAATACATATACAATATGTAATGATATTCTATTACATTATGTTGTTGTAGGATATACTATAATGTCTATTTTATTAATTTTACTAATCTTACTTTGTTTTTCTGTCTAGATTTTAGAACGCCTCATATTCCCAGAAAATACCTTATGCTTGACTTTGAGCCCTATTATTCTTTTTTCCCAAAGCTATTCTGTGGAATATAATATTGAAACTGGGTCTTCCCAAATAGTTTAATCATTATAACTCTGTAATGCTGGTAATCCTAGAAAGAGATCCTGGTAGTTACATTTAGGTCTTTGTAGATCCTGTTGATGAAATTTTCACAATAACAATGTGCTGCTTCCTCATTGGACATTAACAGAGAAGATTTCTGGTAGGCAAGAATTCATCCATTCCGGATAGAAAAAATAGATCTACTGTAGTAACATACATAGCCATTACTTTGTTATCAGAATTAGTTACAATCTTTTTTTTTATATATATATGGATTTGTTTATCGTCAGTTTAATCTCACATATCTTCAAAAATTGGTCAGTTATTCCATAAGAGATTCATTGCTGAGGTTTTGGTCACCTCATATATAATTCGTCAAATTACTGCTCAAATAGATACCATAGTATTTATTTCATTTAGGAATCTTAGATGAAAACATGAAAGCATAATACAGAACTTATTATTTTTTCTTGTTAGATTTCTCTTTGTCACTATGGATTTCTAGCGATCTAGAAGTTTACAATCTGTGGAGATGTTAAGAGACATTTAACCATTTAATAATAGTGAAAGGTTTACAGTTAAAGTTGTAGTGATGAGTAAGCATTGCTGGAGGTTTGACAGGATTATGGTGATGGTAAATATTTTAAGTTATAAAGTGTATGTTGCAAATATTTAGTAAAATAAGAGTATTATATAAAATATACTCAACTATCATCGAGCAAGGTATATTTTCAAGGTACTTATCAATGTTAGAAATGCAATTTTTGACTGAAAATTTGACCCTTTATGTTTGTTACAGTTGTTAATTCTAATTATCATTCTACTAACTGGTTTGTTCTCATTGCATATAATCATTTCATCAGGTGGGTTATTCAGCGATAAGCAATAATAACTAGTGCTTTGGAGCTTTTGTTCGTTTTGTCTTCAATGCTGGTGTTCATGTTCAAAAACCAAATTGTTAAATCATATCACACAAATGTGGATTACATGCCTCTGACCCACACTTGCAGCCACCTTATTACCTGGTGGGATTCATGTCTGCATATGTAAATGGTCTATGTGTGTGTGTGTGTGCACATTTGTGCACCACCTTTGTTGAAATCCAATGCTGTATAAATGTGCATTTATTTCCACTCTTCTCTTTGTGCTTCTCAGAATGTTGCACTCTATCCATAAATTTTGTATTACATGCACACACATACATTATGCCTTCTTAGACTTTCTGTGCTTGAAAAGAACACATAAACAATTTTTGTCAGACTTCCGTTTGGAGACTGATACACTATTCCTAATTTATCTTGATCTAACAAAAATAAAAATCCATTTTGATCATTGAGCAGAGCAAAAGACAAACAGTGAAAGCATTACATAAGCATCTAAAAATTCATTTTGGGGATATTCCTGGCAAAGCATTAACTGATTATTAAGTAGATGGATGGTTGATGGAGGGAAATACACACACACACACAAATCACACTTATAAACCAGCAGGCTTTAAAAATCAAATTGCTGAGACATTGGAGCCAGATTTAAATCAGAAAGGCCCTTATCGGTACATCTAATCATGAAACCGGGCTTACTTTTTATTTATTTTAATCCAATAAGAAAGACAGGTTCATTCTCTCTTGCCAACAGAAAGCATTCACATATGCTTTATTTAAACCCTATTCTCAAGTCATTCCCACCACATGGATAAAAACAATGCCAGCAAAAAATGGCAAGCAATATAACCAAATGAAATCCCATGAGTTTGGCTGTGTGTTTATTTCCAGGAGCCAGAAATTAGAGAGTTTAAAAGAGTGCAGCCCTCTAACTGTGGCAGTTATCTCCCGGTGGATACTCAGGAACGAGCTGTATCTGGGAGGGCTTCTTCCATGCCACGCCTGACTGTGGATCCCCAGGTAAAACCAGGTGAAACGGTGACTAACAATAGGAATATATCATTACAGGAGATACATGATCGTTTCCTACAGGAGGTTGTTGCTTTATCTGAACAGTGAAAGAGGTTGAAATTTGTCACTGATCAATTTAATTCAATTGGCTCCCTATGAATGTGGAACATTCCTTTAATTCTAGTATTACAGAGTCTGAACACAGTGCCCCAATGAAACAAGGAAGACTCCAGTCCTGTTTTACGGATGGAAGTTGGAATATCTGTCCTGGGCTACAACAATGCAAATCATTTTCCCCCTTCTTTTTATGTACATTCATATGCACCAAAGACAAATTCCTTATGTGTCCAATCACACTTGGCCAATAAAGAATTCTATAAAGAATTCTATTATAATTAACTCTATCTTGATTTGCCCAGCTACCACCTTAATCAGTCCATAAACCTTCTTCCAATACTTCAGAGACCCTGGACAGCAGAGATTTGAGGGAGCCATCTTCCTGTTCTATTTCAACCAAATCTATGGCTGATTATAGCAAGAATCCCAACCATTTGATATAATCCTTTTCTTCTGTCATCTGGATATATTTTTCCCTTTAAACCTAGCGACTTTCTCTTTCAATCCTCATTGTCCTAATATACTTGTCTACATGCCTGCTGCCTAGCATCCTGTCCTGGTCACTCTTGGCCATAATCCATGTATTTGTCTGTTGAGCAGATTTTTTTTCTGTTTGTCTGTCTTGTAATCAGTTTTGATTAACAGAGAGATAAAATACCATCTCAGGTTTGTAATAATAATTTATATAATTTTTCAGTGATTAAGATTTCAATATCAGAGTCTTCCACCCTGAAGGCACTTGGGCTGGGTTATTCTCCCATTGCTTGCAAAAGGAAATTGAGAAGAAAATAATGGCCTGTTCCATACAGTATCCATGTTCTGGCCCAAAGATGGCCCACATACTATTGACCTCTTATCACCCACAAACTCCTCAGACATGTTGAAGCCAGTATAAATGATCTAACCTGGAAGTAGTGTTTTCCTTGGGAAAGGAAAAGGAGATGACTTTCCATATATATAATGTCAGTCTCACGGAGGAGGAAGGGAGGTGAAATCCTGAGTTCCAGTTTGCCTGCTGCAGAACTTCACTTTCCAATCTGGCTGCAAGACTTTTTGTCTCTATGACCGTTGTTACTTTGACTTCCAAAACATTGGACAGAGTAAAAGTTACACTATGGGACAGCATTTTTCATACCTTCCCATCTCAAATCTTGTAGATTTTGCAGATTTATAAGATTATTAAATTATCAGTCTGATATTGATATTGCATCTGACAACAGATCAGTTTTTTTCTCTTTTAGCACTCCTTGTATCATGCTTCCCAGTTGTATAAAAATCAAATGTTTCCCTACCTTGAAATTCCAGTACTTTAATATAAATAGGTCTTCTGTGAAGCATTGCTTTGGAAAAAGTTAGAATCAGTGGAAAGGAAAGCAATGAAAATTTTAAGATTCAAGAAACATAAAAACAAGAACAAGCAGAAAAGGGGTCCAGTCTGAGAATGGATACCATGAAATACCTAGTTAGATGAGTAAATAAATAATATTAAATAAAGTTGTTTTTTTTTTAAATAGCACAACAAAGGCCTAGTATCATAGCGATAAATGTATGGCTGAATTGTTCTGAAAGAGTCTGCAAGAGTGAAGCCATATAAATAAAATGTTCTCCATATGAAAGAAGTATCTAGGATCTAGAACTCAGATGTTAGAAGGAAGACTAGAGTAAAGCTCTTTTTCTGGCAATATGTACAATATGTACAATATGTACTTTATACAAGCAAAGCTTGTATATGGAAGACAATTTGGTCATGTGAATTCTAAGATACAAATTGAATTAATTGGAATGATAGATTATTACTTTGAATTAATACAACCCAGATAGAGTAATTAATTCACAGGAAAAATAAATCATACAAAGGTTACTCTGAATACTCTGAATCATATTCAAAGTATGATTCAGATCATAATCTAAATTTTGGGTGGCTTTAAGTATACAATAATGCCCAATAGCAATTTTGGATAATGAGCATTCTGTTCTGTTGCAAAAATTGCAGTAGAATACCTTTTTGTCCTTCCTTTTCTAGCTTTTCTTCCCTTTCTTTTGAACTTAACAATTTGATATTAACTATCCCTCCTTTTCAGTAGACTTACTGCAGTTCAGGTTTTGTTCCAAGACTTAATTTTAGCTGACAAATCTATTCCTAGGTAAGCTAGAGAAAGCTATTGTCCTTTATAAGTATAAATGCAAAGTGAAAAACCACAGTCTGTTTTCCTGAAGTATTTCCCCTTTTAAAACTGATCACTTTTTTTAAAAGTGAAGATACTATGTGTTATTTTAATGTTAATAGGAGAGAATGTCACTACGGTACAGTGGTTAAGGTATTTCAGCTTCTAGTCTGCCCTCAGCTGCAGAAGTTCATGGGATGACTTTGGCCTAATTACTGTCTCTCAGTCTAACCTATCCCAAGGGTTGTGGTTGTGAGGAACATAGGGGGGAGGAGTGTTATGTATAATACCTTGAAATCCTGAACATTAATACATGAATCAGTAAACAAGGCACCACATACTTTACTGACTAAGCTAGGCCATATTATAGGCCTGCTAGTATTGAAAGAAGCCATTAAGCCATTAGCTTTTCTCTGCCATTACTGATCTCTCTCAGTAGGAAAGAGTGAATGGTTCATTTCAGAATATACTTAAAATTAATTTCCAGACTCCCCTAGAGTGTATTCCATAATTATGTGAAAATAGTTTGGCTTATATTCATTCAGTTCAAAGGGATACCTCTCTCTTTCAGCATAAGACCATTATCCTGTGTGGATTTAACACCTGATCTAACAATCTCTCTCATTTCAAGCAGATTGAAAATTATTGTAGGCCTACTGTAGGCTCAATTGTGTTGAGTCACAATTCTCAGTCCTCGTTTTTAGTTTTTAGTCAATAGATCTGGGATGAGAAGATTTGAATAACTAGGCAATGAATTAGGTGACACCAAGAGTATGACTAACATGGGTTCTGGTCTGCTCCCCAAAGAGTTGGTGATGTTCATGCACTAGTTTATTGCTGTTACAATTGCAAGGTTTGGGGCAAATCTTCTCTTGCTGTAGAAACAGATGTAGTTTACTCTAGTTTACTCTGAATGGGAGAAATATTGGAAAGGATATTCCCAGTCCAAGCACTTGGTCTCTGTGGGATTTATGCAGAATTGGAAAAATGGACCCCAACACAAAAACTGTCATCCCAGAGGTATACCACTTTGATGGGCAAGCCAAATACTTCCTGTATGAGAACCAATTTTGGTAACAACTAGAAACCTTTAGGCATGAACACTGGCTTGGAAACTTTTAGTCACACTTTCCAGCCCAACTGACTTCACAGGATTGTTGTTGTGGAGAAAATAAGAGGAGGAAGAAGTGCTAGGTATGTTCACCACCTTGAGTTATTTATAAATTTAATAAGAGGAAGCAGATCGGTTGCTTGGCATGAAGGTCAGAGAACAGTGTGATGCATTCAGTTACTGTACTGAACACTGATAGGCTGAAACCTTTGTGCACTCTTTTACTGAAGAAGACAAGTTTTGATTGACTTTTGGTGTTCTGTGAACATTACAGGCTGACAAAAAGTAAATATGCCGATGCCCATATCATCCTGATCACTAAAATAGAGCAGAATGTTCAATCATACATTCAAATTCAAATCTTCAATGCAGAAGCTTTGGGCTAGGGAAAGCCTGATCATGTGAAAGTGCTCATTACCTACCTATAAAACTGAATTTGTTCTGCTTCTACTTATTTCATTGCTCACATGAGTACAAAGATGCAAACATCGGACATACTGTAGGGCCTAGGGGGAAGGCAAAATAGATAAGCTTATATTAGCCAAAACAAATAGTAACAAAGGTGTTATATGCTCCAAATTGGGGAGTGAATTTCCTTCACACCTCTCAGGTATTACAATGTCATTGTTCTTGGCCAAATGAGATAACTCAATGAGATATATGAGATAACTCCCTCTGAGATTAAGTATACATAACTAGCAAATCCGGCTGCTGAAACCACCAGGCACTTGCCAACCTTTAATCCTTCTTCCATTCTGGGATGCATTTGTAGGTAGTTACAGATCCTGGCTCCATGAGACGTTCATTTTCTACCATCCGAGACAAACGGACAAATTCCTCCTGGCTGGATGAGTTCTCAATGGAAAGGAGTAGTGAAAATACCTACAAGTCTCGTCGTCGCAGTTACCATTCTGCGCTGCACCTGTCTTCACGCCGTCTCAACACAGACTCAGGTAACTGAGGATGGGTGGGACTTTATGAAATACATCTTAAAGATAAAGTAAGCTGGAATCTTCTGAAGCCACAGAATCATGATCTTTCTCCACCAAAATTGAGTAAAGTTAGAAAACACTAAAGCTATGCGCAGGTCTGGATATGAACTCACCATATCTTTCCTAGGATCAAAAGTCAACTGCTGCACATCCCAGGTGAAGATGCAGCTGTTTTAAAGAGTTTCCATCAGATATTACATGCACAGCTAAACACTCTCTGAATTGTTCCTTGCCTTTTGAGTCTGGATCTTTGCACAGACTCAAAAATACAGACTACTTGTTGAAAGACTTACATGAATAGTTTTTAAATAGGATCTATTTTAAATCATCATCTCTTACTCATCTTTGCTAGTTTTCTATACTATTTAAATATATTATTCATTTTACAAATAGCGTTACATTTCAAGTGCTAATGGGCCCTCACCTATCTAAAAGCTAATTTCTTAAGTTCCAATTAAATCTTATGACTTAATTACAATAACCTTTTTTCAATACAGGTCATGTAGAAAAGGCATTAACTGAAATGCAGGATACAGTATTTGATATACAAAAATAACTTTCGGATTTAGGTTTTATTCTTTCTGATTCTGTACCTAAATTAATTCTTGTATGCAACCATTTTAAACTAAAATTTGAATCACAATATCTTCAAAATGCATATTAGTTGTTTCTGATCAAAATCTCAGAATAAGTATGGAGTTTTCAAAAAGGTAATAAATTTGCAGGATTTCTATGTGCTTACAATACTTGGAAGCCTGATTTCTCCGGCTGATTTGCTCCTACAGTGGACAAACAAGCTCTATGATGAGGTAAAAAAAGAAAGTTTTTAGAAATAAATGAGCTTTTGTTTCCAATGTTTCTGTACCGTATTTTGGTATTATATTGTAGATTTTTGAGCGCACAAGAAAGAGAACATGGTAATAAACTCTTATCACTTGGCATGAATTTATTTCCCACAATATTTTTTGTAGAAATGACACTGTGTTAATTAAGATATAAAGGGTACGATAATGTTTTCCAGAATGATTTCCATTGTGTCAGAATTTCTCAGAATTTTTGAAATATCACTAATAAATGGAAATTTTTCATCCATATTAACATAATGAGTAGTTTCTAACAAAAATGTTAGTCACTCTATAGCAGCCACATGTTGTCTTTCAGATTGCTTTTTATATTTTGCCTTTTTATTTATTCATATAGCCCCATAAGTGTTCTTAGTAATTTATGACTCATATAAGAATATGAAAGCAGGAAGCAACCTTAATCTGAGACAACCCACTGGTCCATCTTACTCAGTGCGTAAATTGGGAGGGGTACTTCCCCAGTCTTACTTTGAAATGTCAAGGATAGAACTGGGGTTCTTTTGTGCGCAAAGCTTTGCAGGAGCTTTAAAAATAATTTCCTATTGGAGAAATGGGCAACACACCAGCACAAATGGGAGAGATGGCTTTTTTTAGGGTTCAGGACCAGGACAAGATAAAAGTAGTCCTCCACTTACAACCACAGCTGACCCCAAAATTTATGGTGCCAAGCGAGCCAGTTAGGTGAGTTTTACCCCACTTAAGGCCTTTCTTGCCATAGCTATTAAGTGAATCACTGCAGTTGTTATGCTAGTAACACGATTATTAAGTGAATCTGGCTTCCCCATTGACTTTGCTCATCAGAAATTCACAAAACGGGATCCCAAAACCGCGGGACACTGCAACCATCATAAATATGAACCCGTTGCCAAGCATCTGAATTTTGATCACCTGACCATGGGGACGCTGCAATGGTCGTGTATAAAATGGTCGTAAATCACTTTTTTCAATGCCATTGTAAGCTCAAATGAACACTAAACGAACTGTTGTAAGTGGATGACTAGCTATAATTAAATCAGAAGCAATCAGAGGTGGAAGGTGAAAAGAGTATAAAGTTCTAGATGTTAATCTTATAATGCCATTCCCTGCCTTGTTCATGGAGCCAGCTGGCACAATCATCAAGTGGTAACTCTCTCCTGAGTTTGCCCAATTTCTCTTTTTTCCCCCCTCATAACTTAGAAAATATATTAAGGAATTAAAGAGTAAGAAGAAGTGTTGTCTCTACAGATGTGGACAGACATACAGTATGCATTAGTGATCTACAGTGGGAGGAGATTTGTCTCAGGAAAGTGGATAATTTTGGAGGGTACCTCCCCCCACTTCTGTTTTAGGTACTGCAATTGCTTTCTGTGGTTTGTCTTCTCCTGCTTTCGAAAATGTCCATTATAAAAATGTACTTTGGTTCATCTAAAGTCTGCAAAGTTCTCAGTAGGCCTTGAGTTACTTCTTTATCCTTTTTTTTCAGTTAGCATGTTACTTAATCTCAGTAGCATCATTAAATAAAGTGATGCAATTTCAGTAGTGGAAAGTGAGTGCAATTTGAAAAGCAAAGAATAACTCTGGTCAGTTGGCTTTGAGTACTGTCATTCACTGATGATCTGGCATTCCGTGCACTACATTATTTTCGGAAGGAAGGAAGGGTGGGTTTGTGGTTTTGTTTTTTCCTTTTGTTTGCAGAGAATTCAGGCTGCATCAAACAATGCAATAATTAAAGATGCTGATTGGGCCAATAATTTTGGCAGTGATGGGGTTTCCATTGCGTGCATTCTCTTGTGCACTGTTGATATGGTCAACTCATGGTGCATTTTGCTGGCAGCTATGATTGAACTCTTTATTTTATTTTATTGTTTTAATTTGTTTGATGCAGGTTTTTTAATGTTCAATTGTGCTGAGCAAGAAGGTATGCAAGACATGAGACATTTTATACTAAGAACTGAAAAGAAAGGTAGTATAATAAATAAATGCATGTAATAGTAGTTTAATTTCATGGTGGGCATACATGCTGGCTTTCAGGCAGGGATGGATTTTGTATTTCCCAAGTGGACCTTCTTCAGAACAGCTCTTCTCCTCTCTTTGGTTCCTAAAAACCAAGAAAGACACATATCAAATATCCCAAGAAGGTTTCTTTATTGTTCCATAACTATAGATAGAAGCAATATCCTACTCACATGAAGCATATATTCTGCAAACTATTAAGGACTTATGGATTCATAAAGCATTTCTGTATAGAAACATATTTCCATTAGTATAGTTTCTAAGCAACTTTATTTTATGAACTTTGGTATTTTTTCATATCTTTAGATAATTTTAAGGTATCTTTAGTGAATATTTTTCAGTTTATGCATTTTTTTTGAAATCATGAAATAAATTTATCTGTAGTAATTACCAGCTGTTCTTAACGTTAGTTAATTCTAACTTTTCCACAATACTTCTTGGCTATACTTTGATACAATGAGGATTGTCCATCTTGGTTTTGTTTTTAAAATTATAGTGAAGAGAGAAAAATGTCTGGTCTATTTTAGTTAGATGCAGGAAAACCAAACCTGGCCTGGTTCTTGGACAGACATGAGCAACCTAGAGCTGCTTGGTATTTAACATTTTGTAGACCGCTGAAAATCATGATGGGAAGAGTAAACGCAGAGTGGGCCTTCCTGATTTTTGTTTGCTCTCTTGCTTGAATTCTGAGGGGAAATTTGGCATTTTTCCTTACTTTGTAACTGCTATTAAGCAAGATGCTGTTTTTAGATCATGTTTTTCCCATCTTGAAATGACAGCAAACCTGGCCTTCAATTTCTGGCAATATGGTCCAAAATGGCTCCACTAGGTAAAAAATGGGAATTTAAGAACTACCTGCAACCATGAGGTTTCAGGTTGCCTACCATGTCTAAGGGGCAATAGTAAGTTGAGTGTTTAATGTCTTAATAAAATTTAATATAAAAAAGGCAGTTTAACAATCAATATAATTCTTATGAATCCTTAATATGAACTAAATATACTGGACCTCTGTAGACTAAAGTTCCCATTTTAAACACATAACTTTTTAGCACTGGTTGATGGAGTCAAAGGAAATTTGGCACTTAATTTGGATATCTCCTTGAACTAACTAATGCCTATTTTTATTTTGGGGGTGAGGAATGGGCTGACTGACCATTAAATAAACCAGAATACTTTTGTATTGATACCACATTTGCTTAACACATGACAAGCTGATGTTTTATGTTGCTGCCAGTTTTTCAATTTATTCCTATTATCCCTTCCAACCCAGTTTCTTCTCTATACTGCAATTAGATATCCAGCTGACTTTCTCTTCACTGTTAGTTTTGTGTACTGTATGTGTATTCAGCTTTTATTTCCTGTATGTGGATACTTCAGATTTGTCACTAATGAACAACATCCTGCTATTTGCAGACAAATCCTTTTGAATTCTGATTCCAGTGTCAATAGTTTGGAGAAAATTATATTAATTACAGATTTTTGGCAGAAGACCTGATTCTTTTGTCCAAATTGTTAATTATTTTATTTTAAAAAGCATAATTGAGACATCCTGCTGCAGAATTCCTGTGTGCTGCTTCCAAATATTATTTATATATTCTATTTTATAAGGATCTAATTTATAGAATGCAGACATTCTATAAAAGCTACATCAATGTCTTTCCTGAAATCAAACCATATAAAAGGCATTTTGCCAAGCACTTTATCAAATAGCGATTGAATGATTCATCTGCCTTTCATTTTATCATGTCTCGCTTATGCATGCATGTTCTAATTATTTGGAATCCTTCCACAGAGAAAAAAACTTTCAGCAAAAAAGCTAGAAGTATTCCATTTTTTCCTTCTTTCTAGAATGCTTGTAGAAAAGAAAGGACAGAAGCAGTAGGACAGCATATGAATACTGCAAGACAACATTATACAGACACATATACCCTGTCAAATTTTTACTGCATGAAAAAACTTTAGGTGGAAACATCCTTAGTCAATAGCAATAGCATTTAGATTTATATACTGGCCCTTAGGGCTCTGGGAGATTTACAATGTCAGCATTATTTGCATATTGACTCCAATGATCTGGCTCCTCATTTTACCGACTTTGCAAGGATGGAAGGCTGAGTCAACCTTGAGCCTCATCAGGATTGAAATCCAGGCTGTCGGCAGAGTTTGCCTTCAATATTGCACTTAACTATTTCTCCACCAGGGAGTCAAGATGGTATGGTTTTCTTCACTTTTTTTTTAAAGAGAGAGAAACACTTTCCTTCCTTATTTCCTATAGTCAAATAAACACTCGGATCTGGGCTTCTCCCCTGCTCTTCCACAGGCATTTCTGTTGGAAGATGATGTTGGAATATGTTAAGTTATTTACTTCCAGCAATATAGCCCAGGCCACTTTTGTGCCAGTGGTGTATGTTTAGCACCTACAGCTAGTTCTGATAAAAACTATGACGTAAACCAAAAATAACATTTTGTTCTGCAAACAGATTTTATTTATGTCTACCCATAGCACTAAACCTTTACATCTTGATTTTAAAAGCAATTAAACTACTGAGCTGGTTTGTCTTTTATTGGCAGATGAAAACTTGCTCCTTTTCTTTCTTTCCACACTGAATTAATTCCTGCCTTTTATAAAGAAGGGGCTTAGTTTATGAAAGTTGATTTTCTGCCTTGTGATAAGGTCATTTGATCAGGGTGAGATAATTCCTTTCAACAATAAAGGGACTTTTTGGAGGGAATAAACCATCTGCAAGCTAATTCAGCTATTAAATAATCAAAATAAGGTGACCTCAACTAGATGCCTCCAGAAGATTATCTTTAAAGAAGTGCAATTTTCATTTATTTTATTTATTAAATTTCTATGCCATCTCCCCTACAAGGTGAATCTGGGTGGCTTGCAAATTGTAGAACCAAGTAAAAATAGTTAAAAGATTAAAACACTGACATTAAAATATTATTTAAAACTGCTAAAACTATGCCTACAAGAGCCAAGGGACAGATGGACCAGAAATAAGGTTCTCTTATCCCATCACCCACCTCCAGCAGTGAGTGCTCCCCTTGGGGCCCTAAGCTAACTAGCAAAGCCAGGTTTTAATACCCTTCCAGAAAGCCAAAACGGAGAGTGCAGTTCTTACCTCCAGTGGAAGAATGTTCCTTAGGGATGGGATCACAGCAGCAAAGGCTCTTCTTCTTCTTCTTGACCTTGCCTGCTTCAATTCCTTACCAGATGGGTTCCATAGCAGGTCTTTTCCACTGGCACGTGTAGGATGGTGTTCATCCATTTAATTCTATGAATCCTGCTTTATAATTGGTGAATTCAGTTTTTCCATGAAATTGGGCAGAGGTTTCTGCAAATGGGCTAGGAACTCAGTAAGAAAAAACTGTCAGGACTTGGAATGAAAGAAGGTAAGAAATGATTGTGCAAAATTTTGGAATATGCCCCAAGAGAGTTTGTAGTCCAAATGTCAATATGCTCTTAAAATAAATGGATGGCTAAAATGGCTGTATGAAGAACTGGGAACTTTACTGCATTTCTTTGCATGTGTGAGGAGGCATCTGCTGCAAGAATATGTACAGCCACTGTTCTTGCTTGGCAAGGCCAAACAGGAAGAATTGGAGAAGTTAAAGCAATGATTTAACAATATTGAACTAGTGGTATCCAATGTAACACCAACAAAGATTTAATGGTCCAGGACTATAGAAATTTAGTTATATGTTACACTCACATCCCTACTTTTTTTAAGCAACCCAGAGAAAATTATGTGGTTCTCCCTACTAATAGCTTGTCTTTTCAGCAATCTGAGACACAACAGCAGTGCCATAGGAAGTTCCGTGGTTCAGTAGGAGTTTGAGCCTGAGTCTCCCAAGTGCTAGCCTGATATTCTTCTTTAACTATACCACACTGGCTACTTAGAATAAAAGAGCAACCCATGACAAACAATGGCATTATCATACTATAGGAGCAATGGCTGTAAGTTGATGCAAAATAATGCAAAAATAGAATGCTTTAGGCCCCGGGTGTAAAACTGGCAGCCTGAAGGCTAGATGTGTGTCATGCCCACCTTAGCGCCACAAAGGGAAAAAATGTCACGATATGTCATGTGACGGCAACATGATCCGGCGAGTTTTAGGCTGTTGTATATACTTTTTAAGTCATAAATATTGTACAGTAAAAGATAGTAATGGCTTCAATACCAATGGAAAGATCATATAAACAGTAAAGCAGTGGAAAGGTCATAAAAAGAGAAAAATAAAGTGTTAGTGATAGCTTTTGATGGATAGGTTAAGGAAGAGAAAAATATTTCTCATATCAAACATACAGAAGGCGGAAGGCATTCAGACTGCTCAAAGGTTCCCAAGTGTGAAGTTTTCATGTAATCCTGCCATTTTGTTTTATAAATAGGCCATCGATCTGATACACATCGGTCAGGAGGCAGAGAACGAGGCAGATCCAAGGAACGAAGGCATCTACTCTCTCCAGATATTTCTCGTTGCAATTCAGAGGAAAGGAATCCACAAGCAGATATTGATTCTCCAGAGCGACATCATTCCAGATCTCCCAGTGAAGGCAGGTCACAAACTCCCAACAGACAGGTGGGTGTAAAACTGGCAAAGATCAAGAGAAATATCTGGAAATATTGGTGAAATGTTTGCAGCAACTGCTAACCTTTCCTAATATACTTCAAGGAGCCTTTCAGAAATGCTTGCTTCCGTTTTTGACTAACTATAATATTTAATATCAGATAAATGAAAGTTAGTTTTAGTTACGGTTCATTAGAACAGTCTTCAAAGTATAATTATGATCAGTCACAATGTACAATTTTTAAAAAGGTTCTTCTGTTTTGATTAATATTTTGCATTGTATGTTAAATATACAGTAAATGAAAGCTCCCACTCTGTTTTCCATGGCCATGTTAGAGGGGAATGTGAAATGCACAAAGTAGCTTTTGACAGGCTAATTGGTTTTCATTGACTTAACATGGGGTGAAATCCTGTCAAAAATTAAATTGAAGATATTCATGTATAAAAGGCTAGAAAAAACCGGAAGCATATTACAAAGATATGGAGAGCAAACAAGGATCCATTCTTTGGCCCAGTCTCAATGGCTGTCTCTGTAATGTATTGTTTTGCCTGAGGTGAGTAACCTGTAGATACTATGAGGGTCTCCATAACGTGTTGGTGCATCCTGCAAAGTGACTCTGCAGGCAGCACTGAAGCTCAAAGAGGGCCTCAGAGAGCCCACAGATTTCTGTTATAGTGAAAGTATATTTTCTTACTTGCCATGAAAATCTCCATTGGCTCTCTGAATTGTAGCACCAAACTGTTGCTCTTGAATTTCAGTGTTTAGGCCCTTAAAACATTACAATATCGAAAGACTGATATCTAGAGGAAGTCAACAAAAATATCCAGAATAATAGAAATTCATGGCCATTATATTAAGCTTCAGAGAACACAATGGCTCAACTGTTAAAGACACTGAGTTTGTCAGTGGAAAGCTGACAGCCCAGGTTTGAGACTCAAGTGCCATGCTCCTGTTACGTGCTCTAGCTCCTTGAAACCTAGCAGTTCGAAAGCATGCAAAAAGAAGCAGATAAATAGGTACCACTTCAGTGCTGTACACTTCAGCATATAGTCATGCTGGTGACATGGTCATGGAAATGTCTTTGGACAATGCTGGCTCCCTCAACTAAGAAACAACAGGGGCACCACCAGTGATGGGATTCAAGTAATTTAACAACCAGTTCTCTGCCCTAATGATTTATTTCAACAACCAGTTTGCCAATCTGCTCAGAATGTTAACAACTGGTTCTCCCAAAGTGGTGGGAAGTGGCTGAATCCCACCACTAGGCACCACCCCCTACAGTCATACATGACTGGACAGGGGAAACCTCTACCTTTCTATTAAGTGTCAGCATTATATTAAATTGTGCCTTTTCTAATTTTTTCCAATTGCCACACTTGACTCATAAGTGGAATGGGACTTTAAATTATAATACATAATGCCGGTTTCTTCAGTTCAGGAAACCTTGATCAACAGAGACAAAAGTCTTCTCTGCCCTTCCTGCCTCTCCCAGCTTTATTTGAGGTGTCTGCTGAACATCCCAGATCACTGTATCTGGCTTTTCCCTTTCTTGCAGGGCACAGGCTCCTTGAGTGAAAGCTCCATCCCTTCTTTGTCTGACACCAGCACACCAAGGCGAAGCCGCCGTCAACTCCCTCCAGTGCCACCAAAACCACGACCTCTCATCTCCTACACTGCTATGATGCAGCACTGTGGTGACACCTCCCCACCACCTGACGACAGTGAGGGGGGCTCTCCTCTGCTTTCTGGGACTCTGGAGACAAACAATACCTGCTTGACTGAGTCTTCCAGCTCCCTCCAAGGAAAGCAGAGCCTTCTCTCCACTCCCCAGCGCTACATCTCAGAGCCTTACCTGATGCTCCAGGATGACTCCCATGCTTCAGACTGTGGTGAGGAGGAGACACTCACTTTTGAGGCTGCTGTGGCCACTAGCCTTGGCCGCTCCAACACAATTGCATCAGGCCCTCGCTCTAGGCATGGTTGGCAGATGCCCAATGGGCATTACCGGAGGAGGAGGAGAGGAGCATCACAAAGCATGATATATGGGGCCAGCATCGAAGTACTAAGTGATACGGAAGAAGATGACAAGTGCTAGAAGCTACTTCCTCTCCCTTCTTCCCTATGATGCATGCTGATTGCCACATTTGAAATGAAATGAAATGGAAATCAAATGCAGGAAAAAAATAACCCAGAGCCTTCGTGCAAAACAAAGTCAATTCACAGCTTCTTTGTCTCCCTTCTTTTCTTTTGCACAGAAAAGGTGCACCGGCTTGTTAAATGACCGTGAAACAGGGCAACAGCAACCTTCATCACAGAGCCACTTGACACGGTGCCTCCCAAAGCCAAGAGTAAGGAGGGTAGAAGTTACTGGAAAAGCCGAGCAAGAAATAAGCTAAAGACTAAGGGTTTCTAAAGCATCATTTTTCTCCCCCCCCAGAAAGAAGAATTTCAAGATGGTGCTCATGGATAGGATCATGTGAGAGATTCAGGGACTGAGAAAGGCCTTACAGTATCTCTTTTGGGGACCCATCGTACAGGTTGACCAATAAGACCAGTGAATTCATTGCTGGATCTATGCAGAGCTGCTTCAGGATGAGATCCCAGCATCTGCAGTCCTCTGGACAAGTTAGCCCATTTTTCAAAAACAAAACGAACTACTAATCTTGGGGCATACTTTCAAAGAGAATAGGGCCAAAGGAAGGGAGGACAGCATGGGCAAGAGTGAGAAAAACTTTTGGTTTAATGAAATCAACCTGATGCATAAAGTACCACTATCAATGTGGTAAAGGAGAGAATTGTTGTGATCCTAAATGTACTTAACCCATCGTTCTTGGGCATATATTCTGAGTTTAGAAAGAGTGGAAAGTGTGTAAATGTAGAGATTTATTTTAATATATTGGTAAAGGCCAGCGCTAAGGCTGTATGTTGCCTGACCTCAGAGACAGGAAGTATTTTTACTCAAATTCTCCAAATACTTACCTGAGACCTCTTCCCAGAAAGAAAGCTGTATATTGCTGGCATCTCCCAGCCTAGTATTAAGGGTTTTATGGAGACCACTGGTGCTGATCTTCTCCTTAAATGAGCTTTAAAGTTGTTTTTAATTTGGTATGATGAGAGGAGAGCATGCCAACACTGAACATTTGTGTTTCAGAGGAATTGAATCACCTTAGGAAAAGGATCTGGTGGGAAAGTTTTTACATTTGTTTTTGTTTTTAATCTTGAGGCCCACCAGATGTTCTGGGATAGAACTCTGATCCACTCTATAGCATCCCCAGTATTAAAAAAAAAGAGCACTGAGAATTGCAGTCAAAAACATCCCAAGTGATTTGTATGGGAAGTCCAGAAAACTCAGTAGTTATTGATCGTAACTTTTCCATCCACGAAAGAAGACGACACAGGGTAGAGGTGATTTCACCCACTCACCCCCTTCTTTGATCATCCTCTTGTTTATTTTAGCAGGAATTTTCTTTCCTGAGCATAGAAGGCAGGAAGCCCATTAAGACAGCAGGTGGATACATGATCTCATCCTTTTTTAGATAACTGAAAATAACTTGTATTTTAATTGTTTACCCAAAGGGCCATTTGACTAAAATAGCAGAAAGCCAAGCTTCCTAAAGAACCTGAGCATTATTATCCTTAGTAAGAAGCAAGACAATGCCATTATCCTTTTTTCAGAGCAGGATAACAGCTTCCTGAAGTTCAACTAGATCCAACAATTGTCTTCAGCCCAGTTAACAGAATAACAGAGTTGGAAGGGGCCTTGGAGGTCTTCTATACCATCACCCCGCACAAGCAGGAAAACTTCTACCATTTCAGACAAATAATTTCCAATCTCTTCTTTAAACACCTCCAGTGTTAGAGCACTCACAACCTCTGGAGTAACTAAATCTGATTTGGTTTTTCACTTTAAAAATATGTCTGGGAATTTCTGATGGGAAATTTGTAACGTGTAAGTGCTTGCACATGAAGAAAGACTTGCTTACATTTTTCTACAGAGCCTGTTTGTTTGTTTTTTCCAAGGAGGAAAAGAGTGTGGCGGTTTTGTGCTAATTTCTTTTTCCCCCCTAGAGTTATTTTTTTCATTTACCACATTCTCTGATCAATTCTCACATAATACAGGGATATCTAATACTTTCCTGCTATCCTAGATTTCATTCTCCACCATACCTCCTCTTCATTGTTGAGTTGCAATGTAGTTAATCTGTTAACCTCTGTCTCTAGCCATCATTATTCAATTCCGGAGAGGAACAGTGAAAAAGAAACACTTTTAGAGAGCAGTCCCAAGAAACAGTGAGGGACAGTGAACCCAATTAAGAGTGTGGCACAAGTTGTCTGCAGGATATGATACATTTTTTTAAAAACAAGCAGAGAGTCAATCTCACTGTTGTGGCTGCCATCTTTCTTTTTTTGCTCATCCCCTGCAGAAGGCCTTGGTGTGGCATGAAATGATGGGATGACTCTGCTAGTGCAGTGTTGGTGTTTACTGCTAGTATTCGGATGTTTAGGTTCATTTCGGGTATTTAGGTTCATTTGCTTTCCTTGCCGATAACACTTGAAAAGAAAATGCTAAAGTTATAGGTGTTTGTGCTTTTCAAATATTGCTTTGGGAAGGAACATTAGAGCCTTTTATGCATTTTCAGTCATTGGCAAAGCTGTTGATTTCTGAATTGACTAGTAACACCTATCCAGGTTTCTCAAGTGGAGCCTTTGACCAATTCTGCCTGGAGTTACCAGGGATGGAACTTGAGACCTTCCAGTTTTTAAACATATCCTGTCTCTTTAAACTTAATATGGATCAATGGTGGTGCATTTTTCAAGCTGAATCTGGAACATTCTGACTTATAGAAAAGCATAAACAGATTTGACTAAAAGTACAAGGATTCTCACTTTGGTTTGTGGCTCTGACTGAACTAGCACACAATTTTTTTTCTCCAATATTAAGATCAGGGAATTCTTCTCCTTACCCTATCTTTAGCCTAGTTAGCTTACATTCTGCTTCCTCCCTTTTGTAACTCTGTATATCAACGACTGTCTCATCACGCTAGGATTCATGTCTGGCATTGAACTGCAGGGGGACATCATACACAGTCATTGCCTCTGAGTGGGTAGGACCCATATTTCTATTGTCAGGTCATGTGGATGATCAGTTTATTCTTTTTCTCAAGTTTCTGGGTATTCTAAACCCTGACTTCAAATGGGAAAAACTTGTGCTGCTTAAAATTAGTTTTGTTATTAAATTTTTATAGAAGGTTCCAGGGATCTTGTCTAAATTACTGTAGCCAGATAATATAATATCCCAGGATTTCTCAAAGGAAAGCAATGATAGTAAAATCAAATTGGCTCATTTTTGTCACTATGCGAGTTGATTTTAGACATTTTCTTTGACAGAATTAAATCCATTTCTGTTTTATCATGGATCTGAAGTATTAACATGATTTTTAAAATGGAGGTCAACGTATATTTAGCTTTCTTCCTACCAAGATTAATAATAGTTTATACTACATGCTATAAACAGCATGACAGGATTAGAAGATATTTTAGTTAAATTTGCACAGTCTTAGCCCATCTTCTTGGAAAGCTACAATAGCCAACAGAAGTTCTATACCAAAAATATACATAATTACCATACCAGATTTTCAAAATCATTTCATAAAATATTTCTACCTCTATTTTATATTTTATTATTACTTCATAAAGCATATGGGAAGACAAATGTTAAAATTGATATAACATTTATATTTTAAATCTTGAACCATCATATCTGGGCTGCAAAAAAAACCAAATGATTTCCAGATGGCAGCAAATAGATTGTTTGCTGCCTTGTAGTGGACACACAATATTTTGCATTCCAATAGCTCTATTTATGCCATAAACACCTTTCATTCCATTATCGCTTTTGTCAAATAAGGTTTTTTGAGGCAGTATGAAAATTTAGAAAACTGGTTAAAAAGCAAGAAAAGTAACTTGAACATTGCTTCTCTGGTGCCACCTCCAATCCGCGAAATAATTACAATCTTTCTTTAACATTTCATCAAGTCGCCTGCTGAAGTTTCTCTTTAAGGTGCCTTAGTTGTGCCAAGTTTTTATTTATTTATATATTAATATTCTAAAAGAGATCAGCATTAAGTAAAGAAGAGGCATTATAGTAATTTTGTTTTCCAAGAGAACAAAATTCTCTATGTTACAAAAATAATATGACACAATTTGTTTTTAGCTTTAGCTACTTATATTTTAGCATTAAATACTAAGCAGTATTAAAGAATTCCACTTAGCAATTAAAAATAATGAGCCGACCCAGGTTAGCTACTTCATGTGTTCTAGTGTACCATATGTTTAAAGAAAAATTGATCCTTTACCATGAAATGTTTTATCTCAAATGAATTCCTTCTAATATTTGCAGCAGTGGAATACTATAAAAGTCATTCTTCACATGAATGTGCTTTCGGTGAAAAAAAAATTTCTACTGCTGGCTGACAGTGATGCAGGAGAATGTCCAGGAGAAGAATATGATGGGGTTAAGCATCTCAATTTACTTTATTTGTTTGTTTGTTTTATTTATTTATTTATTAGTTTGTCAAACGTACAAGATAGCAGGTATGAATATGAACATGGACATGAATAAAGGAAATGAATACAAATAAATGGGGACAGTAGGACAGGGACAGTAGGCACGCTGGTGCGCTTATGCACGCCCCCTTTACTTCATGGCACAATTCTTAATTTTTCCTCCAGATACACTAATGGCATACATCAGAGGTGGGTTCCTACTGGTTCGGACCGGTTCTACCGAGTAGTAGGCCACTGGTGACGTCACGGAGCCAGTTCTGCTACTCCGTGGGCACTGCCATCTTTGGGGGGGGGTTTAGGGGGGGATTTCCCCCCCCCCCGGATTTTTAATCTTCTGCACATGCGCAGAAGCTGAGTTTCTGGCACTGCGCATGCGCTGCCATCTTGTTTTCAGCCTTTTTTGGGGAGGTTTGGGGGCTTTTTTCTACTGCGCATGCGCGAGGCACACCCATGCAGCACAGGAGGCAGCGAAACGCCAGCGAGGTAAGTTAGAATCCACCCTTGGCATGCATAGTACCTTTTCATCATCTCTTTACCCTCAACACTTTATAGATCTGGTCAGCTGGGCTAAGAGAAAGAAAGAGAGGCATCCTTAATCTTCCTCCTAGACTAGAGCCTTCTGCTGCACTTTAAGCAAGTGCATTGGCAAGTTCTTTCACAGAGATCTTTCACAGAGATGCAGCTCTTCACATTCTAAATCTGAGAAGATCCTCTTTCCTACCTTACTTACATTGTAAATAGGAAGATTGGCATTTAAGTCTCGATGTGGGAAAATTTCTGAAATGTTAGATTTTCTACTGTTGGAAAAAATATTTTGTGCATATTAGAGTGGGAAGGAGAATGGTGGAGGAAACAGTCTTATTTCCTGCTACTTTTAAAGTTACCTCACTTAGACTTATTCTTCTTTTTTATTATGTATACAGACAAGTGTTCTATGAAACTTATGTAAGCCTTTTTAGAATATGTCCAACTTTGTTGGATGTGTGGGGAACCCTCTTAAGTCCACCACTGAAAGTTTTCTCTTAAGGCTTTAACTGCTCCTAAGCTTCAGAAACAAAGGTAGCTACATGAAATAAGTTTGTGGAAAGTGTATTATGATTCCAGTTTATTGAATATTGGAGTAAAGAAATAACTTTACTTTGCTAGTTTTAATCAAGAAAAAGACACCTAGGAGGCAGCTGATGCTTCTAAGGGCATAAACCCAGGAATCAGAATTAATTTGCCTGTCTTGGAAAGATGCCTTTGGTTACTCTTCAGGAAGCATCAAACTTCATTACTGGGGCTGCACCTTATCTCCCTAGATTAGATTATGGAGCACCACCAGGGATCGCAGGCACAAGAGCAGCTTGAGTACAGTGTCTAATCCAGCTGAAAGAACAGAAACCAAATACCGTGTTTAATATCCATATGGTGGTAGATTTGAGTTCTTACCAATAATGTGCTCAGTGCTCTCTATGGCTTGCTTCTTTTTCAGACAGTCTCTTAACAAGATGCATTTCTCTTTACAGCCAACAAGTCAAGGGAGAATGAGTTTTTGGCTCTCTCCAGTTTTGAAAGAAGTCAGGCCACTATTAAAAAATGTAACATTTTCTGAAATACTAATATATTTAGAGATTTATTCTTGCCTTTTATTTCTTCCAGTTTTTCCCTCCAATGCATTTATTGGACTAGCTACCTACCAATAGACATTAATACAGTTCAGGGTAATTGGGAGATTTGTGGATCTTGGGATACAAAGTAGTACTCCTATATATTTTCATTTCACTTAAAGATTTGGGATGTGGAATAATCTTTTCACCCTGTCATCATATTTTGACCAAGCCCTTCTGTGAGCACCACTAATTGCATTAACATCTTCTCCTTCTACTCCCAGTTCACCTCCTTCAATTCCAGCATGATTATTTGGAAGGGAGGGGTCAGTACTCAGTATCTCTACTTGGAGAATATCAGGCAGGCAAATAGCATCATGGAGACAATCTATGAGGAATGCTATATAGAAGGAGAAAGAGCTTTATATTTCCATTTTTAATAAAACTGAATGGACTCAATCCAAGAAAAGGTTAGTCATATATCCAAGTTTAGCTATGACTTTCAGAAGAGTGTAAGTGCAATTAGTTGACTATTTTAAAAAAGGTGTTTCTAATCTGGAAAAAAACAATTTTGCCTTGTAATTAACAACCTATAGATGTTCATGGTAGACTTTTTAATAGATATATCTTCCAGTTATAACTACCTCTTAAAAATTTAGCACAGTTAACAACTGGAAAACAGCAGATTAGTGGCAAGCTGTATATGTCAACAACCCTAAGTACAGGTTTCCACCTCAGACTGCTAAGTGATCTCTCACATAACAAAACTTCTTATTATAAGTTGGGATTTTTGATAAGGGACTGTATCTGAGTTCCCTTTCCATTTGATTAACAGTAAAATATGAACCCACAGGATGTATTGGATAAAATTTTAGTTCAGATCTCTCTCTTAGTCAATGGACAAAAGCATTCATTTCCAAACTTATCTAAACAGCAGATGTAATTTATGTCACTTATGTCAATTAATATATTTGAGGTAATTACGAAATTACCCAAATGATGCAAATTTATGCAAATGACAATTATAAATGCTATGCTTATGCAAATGATATAAATTGACATAAAATGCAAATTACATCAATTAAATTTAGCTTCCTCTCGATGATTCATTATGATGAGAGGGTGTTTTTTTTTTTGCAATATTTATACTCTGGGGGTAAATAGCGAGACACAAATATGTAGCCCAGCCTGCAACAGGAGTAGAGTTGAACTTGGGCTGGAGAATAAGAAGTAATTGTAAGGATAAAGGCTGAGTTGAGATTGTGGTTTCAGAGTACGGTATATTTTAGTTTTGTTTCATGTATTTGGCTAAACACCACATGTATTTCCTGGCATAAACAAGACTTTGACATCATTTGCTGTCGGCTGAGGTCAAGCTCAAAGAATTACTATGCTCCAAAAAAGCATTTTGAAAATGAGAGGACTTCTTTTAAAACCTGGTTGAAGCTTTCACCCTATGTCACTCAATAACATAACAGATGCACAAACAGGAAGGGAAATATTTCCAAAGGACAAACAGAAGGCAAATTGATTAAGCTCTGTGAAATGCAAGAGAAGGGTGCTTCTGGATAAACTTAGAGACAAGCCCAAACTTGATTTAGTGGAGTCCAAATGCAGCGGGAAACTGAAATGTCTCCAATTGATGTCCGTGGGCAGCGGTCAATGAAAACAGATGTACAAGCCCGAAGTAGGCATTCATATCAAGCCTCAAGTAAGCTCCTAAAGCCATTTCATCTTAATTTGGTAACAAGGCCAGCAAACCCCAAATGGAGGCTCCAGCCAATTCTCTTTCATTGATGCTGAGTTGGCACATGTTAAGCCAGTGTCGCTATACAGGTCTATCTTCATGTGGTTTACTCCTGTGAAGCTTCTGGGTCTTCAATGCACTTCATAGTAGAAGCAGCAAAGGGATAGGTTCTCTGCAGTGGTAGCAGAGCACCTCATTCAAAGCCAGATGACGCTTTCAGCATTACAAGTTGATGTGGGACATATATTGTATCATAAATGCTTGTTTGGGTCCCAAAAAAAAAACCCACAAAGAAAGAAAAGAAAATTACAGATATGTAAAACTTTAATGGTTTCTTTTTGTTATTTTGTTTTTATTTTTGGTCAAAGAAAATAAAACCTTGTTGTAAAGAATAACTTTTGCCTATACCTTTTCTCTTTAAAGGTTTTTTTTTTAAAGTTCTCTCCAAATTGTACACTGTATTTTAAAAAAACAGTATATTTTTATTCATTTGTTTGCCTGTTTGATTATATCCCTGCCTTTCTCTTCAAATGAACACTCTGGGCTTTGGTGTTCTCTGAGCTTGATTGTTTTCTTGCAGACGTTTCGTTACAAACTAGGTAACATCAGTGTTAGAAGAGAGTGGGATTTGCTCTCATTTTATATTCTGGTGGCTTGTCCTGTCATTGTTGGTGAGAATGATCTTTGTGATTCTTTGAGTAACAAGATAACAGTAAACAGCAGCCTAATCAAAGAGCCACCAACATCCCTCCCACCAACACTGACAGGGCAAACCACTAACATAAAATGAGAGGAACCCCACTCCCTATTAGCATTGGTGATGTTACCTAGTTTGATTATAAAACATCTGCAACTGAACAACCCAACCTCAGAGAGCACCAAGAACCCCAAAGTTTATTCTCCATCTGATCGTGGAGACCTTTGATAGGCTATTACTTTCCTAGAACAGATTTCAAAAAATTGAGTGTCATTTCAGTGGCTCTTGGGATTATTTACCAAGAAAATAAATGTTTGTTTGTTTTAAAATATTTTAAAATATTTCAAAAGATCACCTGAGATGAAACGGGAAGAAGAGTATTGTTTATTATTTCTGGACAGGTGGGAACTCTGACTCAGGACAATCAAGGAACTAGAGCACAGAAAAGCCACATGTCGGTGTATAGGATGGGGAGAGAAAATATCTACTTGGTAATGTGCTGCTGTCTAAAGTACAATAATACTTTTATACAATATTCCAAAAATGATTTTGTACAGGAGCCACCCCACCAACTTCATGAACAAATAAAATAAATAATTTAGCTCGTCTTGGAACTTTTTAACTTTAAAAAAAAAAAAAAGAATTGTGTTATTTAAATCCAACTGAAGCTAAGAGGAAAAAGTCTGAAGAAGATGTGATAAATGGTTCTGAATACATGAAGCAGAATGAGAGTGCTGTGGGCCTCATTAGTGGTAATTGAGGTGAAGGGAAAATGTAATGGGCTGGAATTACAAAAGAAAAAAATGTAGATTGAACGCACTCTACAAAAATGTAATTTAGCCCATAGGGTGTATCTTCAGAGATCAGTTAAGTTTTCCTTCCTTTTTAAAAAATAAGAAATTCACATTCTTACTTTTAAAGGTTTTGTCCCAAGTCAGTTGTTGGCCAAAATAATCTACCTATGATCTGTGCTCTGTGGTCCTCTAATTCTACATGTTAGGGTAGATGAATGCATACTTTTCACAACTATTGTATGCAGCTCCCAACCTTTGCTGCTCTGCTGGAAAGCCGTGTGGGAAAGAGAAATGTAAGTTCTTCAGGAAAAGAGGCAAATGCAAGAAAAAATGCATAGTCCGTCTTCTTCATTTATAACAGTTCTACTCGTGTCAAGCTAGTCAAACCATGCAAAACTAAAAATTGGGCAGGCAGATCAAAGAACCAAGAGGCTAACCTGTGCACATATTACTGAAACTCTCCTGTTTGTTTGTACCCTTCAGCTGGGCAAAACTGTGCATCATAGGGCAACAATTTTTTGAATGAACAGACTTGAGATGGGATAAGTTTAAAAAACGCATTCAAATTCTGGGATCCATTTCACCTATGAAGTTGAAATTTGGCTTATTTTGTGGCTGCTTCAGTACTGCTGCACCATAGCAGTCAACCACAGTCACCTAAACATCATTTCCAAGACTGTCTTGTCAGCTTCCCACAAGAAAAGTCAATGGAGAAGCTGACGGAGTTGAAAGTATATTCCTAAAACAATGACCCAATGATTCCCAGGTTGTCTAGAATTTATTATAGCTTGCATTTTGTGTATGTGTGGACCAATGCCAACTTCGTCAAATACATTAGCTTAAATATTTGGCATACTTCCCAAAACGTTTTGCATAATTTACATAGTCTTTTACAATAAACCAATTCTAAAATATCTGTGGCTTTGTGGCATTGATTCTAAGGACTGTGTGCAATTATTAACCAGGCTTATGTTGGATATTAGCCAGCATTGGGTGAAAGAAAAAGAGATTGCCATAAAATCTTAATCAATAGCATACAGTCAAGTCAAACCAAAATTAACAGGTATCCAGCATTCTTCTTTTACATATGCACTATTTTTTTATAAGTACATTGGATATATCAGAATTCATCAGAGATACACATACATGAGAGATGATGAAAGTAGAAATAGTCTAGCAGTGTCAATTAATTACTTTTTTCTTTATAGGGCTCCTTGTAATGTTTTGTCCGTTTACTCTTCCATAAACACAATCCGACACGAAAATTGTAGACATGATTGGATTTCCTTTTCATACTAAAAGACAGCAAAAATCATTAGCAACTGCGGCTAAAATAGTTCTATAGAGGAACAAGAACTTCATATCAATGGATTTTCTTGCATCAAATACTTCGTTTGAAATCTCACATGAACTTATTAATATACATCATCATCTTATTAAAGTAGATGGAAAAGCACAAATTATATTGACAACAATGAAAGTCTGAATAATTATTCTCCATAAGAGCCACAGTGACGCAGTGGTTAGAATGCAGTACTGCATTCACCTATAATATAGAATTAGAGAAATGGGAAAGGATGTGGAAAACAAACAAACTGACAATGGCAACGACATTCAAGGAAAACCAATGGAAGATGTTTTATAGATGGGATCTTCCACCTGCCAGGATTGCTAGGATGTTCCCAAATAATTCACCAAGGTGTTGGAAGTGCAAAAAAGGGTATGGAACATATTATCACCAATGGTGGACGTGCCCATCTGCAAAATAAAAATTGGATTAGGGTTCGAAAATGGTTGCAAGAAATAACTCATCAAACAATAGAATGGAGGCCAGAATTATACCTGTTAGGGATATTTAATAGGAAATTTAACAAGGACATACAATATTTGATGTTTCATATTATCACGGTGGCAAGAATAGCATATGCGCAGAAGTGAAAAACCAATACAATACCAACAGAAGTGGAACTGATAAGAAATACCTTAGACTGCGCGGAAATGGATAAATTAACCAAAGAATTAAAAGAAAAGGAAGATACAGAATATTCTATAATATGGGACAAATGGTATAATTGGCTGGAAAATAAGAATAGACAATAATGAATGGAAGACAAAAATAATAATAACAATAAGAAAAGAGGATAAAAGGGGCATTAAGGATAAAAATATTAATAAGGAGTAAAAGGGGGGAAATGGAAAAAAAACAGAAGGAAATCACCACGAAACTGTTGTAAAATAGATTTATGTATATATGTGTTATGTGTTGGGTGTGTCTTGCTTTGTTATATTGTTTAAAAAAAATAAAAACATTTATTTAAAAAAATTTAAAAAAAGAATGCAGTACTGCAGGCTACTTCTGCTGCCTGCTGGCTGCCTATAATTTGGCAGTTAATATCTCCCCAGGCTCAAGGTTGACTCAGCCTTCCATCCTTCTGAGGTGGGTAAAAAAACTATATACCGCTTCATAGTGCTTTTACAGCCCTCTCTAAGCAGTTTAAAGAGTCAGCCTATTGCCTCCAACAATCTGGGTCCTCATTTTACCCACCTCGGAAGGATGAAAGGCTGAGTCAACCTTGAGCCTGGGAGGATTTGAACTGCCAAATTGCAGGCAGCCGAAGTAGCCTGCAGTACTGCACACTAACCATGGCACCATTGAGGCTCCTATATAAGTCTAAATGCTATTGCTATAATAGTGTTTTTAAATATTTTTATCCCACCTTTATTTTTATAAATAATAAGGTGGTGAACATACCTAATGCTGCTTCCTCCTCTTGTTTTCCCCACAATAACAACCCTGTGAGGTGGATTGGACTGAGAGAGAAACTAGTCCAAGGTCACCCATGCTTAATAAATAGGAAATAAACTGGGAACGTAAGTCTTTAGAGGAAAAGTAAAATGAACAAAATGATCCTCAGAGATGAGGAAAATAAACTATAACTAAAAGTAGCAATCAGACCACATTGTATTCTTCATCCATCTGTTTAAGACTCCAAATGTAATGCCTGACTTTGAGACAGGGCTTAAAAAGGAGCTTAGGATTCTCTAGGATTCCAAAGAAAGCCAACCAAGTCACTGAAATCATAGGAGGACCTGGCCTTTTGCACACTCCTCAATGTCTCCCCCCAGATGATTATCAGTTAAGGATCATCTGTGCAAAGATGGATTTGAGGCCTGAACATTTTCCCATCTCTTCCGTAACAGTAGTTAAGATTTCCCTTCCAGTTTTACCTCACTCCCTAAAATGTGAAGCAGCAGCAGCAGCAGAGAATTAAAAAAAAACACCAGAATAAGAGTTCAAAGAAGCTGACATTATTTCCAGGCACACATGAATGGCATACATGAATGGGCCATCTGAGACAGCTAGTCTTTATTTACTCAAGTTCTTCAGGTTAGAAGCCTGGTGAATGAACTTGTGATTAATCACTTATTCATGTTCTGACACATGTGGAGAGAAGCCACATCGTCTCTATTTGCAACGGGGCTCTAGCAAATGACTTTTTCCCGAAGCAAAGCCTCTTAGCACTGAGGTCTAGGAAGCAAAAGCTTGCTATTTCTGTAAACTATTTTGTATAATCTTCCTCCTGTTGAAAACATTAAACTTTAAAGTTTAAGATGTATTTGAACCACTGGATCAATGCCAAGCCATTTATTTGGTACTCTGCCTACACAGTATAGCAAGCAATAAAGCAGATCTATTTGGGATTTTTTTAATGGAATTTATCTTAAATTCGTGGTTGTCCAGATTCTAAAGTGCTGTAAACATGAATATACAATATCAGGACTATGGATACCATCAACACCCTCCCCCGCTTGCCATCAAACTCTATGTCCCAGTTGATGAGAGCTTATTCAATATTCTTTCCTTCCTTTCCCAAAATCATTATTTTAATTAAAAATGAGAATTGTGCATACTGCAAAATAAACTATCTTCCTTTTTCTGTCTCAAAAATAACTCTGGATCCCACCAAGATTCCATGTGTACCTTTAGAAAAATGATAGCTAACAGGACTGAGCTTGTAACCAATATAGTTTTGAGTAAACTGGATTTTACTTCCCTTACTCCTGTTTCCAGCTTCCCTTTTGAACAAACGTTTCAAGGTGACAGTAATGCTACAGTTCCATTTCTTTTGCTATTGTTAAACAATTAGGACTCATAAATCCCTGTCGATTTATTGAAACTCTACCCATAGATCCAAATCAATCAGATTTGACATCGTTACTGACTTAAGTTAGCAGACTCTCAAACGTCCTGGGTGTACAGTGACCTGGTATGTGTAAAAACAAAGGAAGTTTTAATTTGTTATTTGTGGACTTAACATGTTATCATTTAACATTGTATTTTTTTATTTAAATGTTTTTGCAAAATAGCAGATAACTCTTCTCTCAGGTTGCCCACTAAGGAATCCTTCTGAGGTAATTTGGGGGTGGGGACGACACAAAATAACTTTTTCTGAGTTAAATCTTATTCTATGAATGAGATGCCAAAATAGTCACAACTGATAAAATTATTTTTTGGGGAAACATTTGTTGTATCCATAACAGCACTCCTGAATACATCTATTACGTTATCACTTACATTATCATTTAAATCATATAGTATGATAAGTAAAGAAGATATATAAGTATTTATTATGGTTTTTATCCCTTGCATACATGTACATGAAAGAGACAGTTTATATAACAATGCACATTTTGTCACCTCCCCCTTCCCAGCTCCTTTGATGGCTCCAGTGGCAAACCTTCAACTTTTCTGTTTCTCGGCTTTTTAACTGAAGATACTAGATAGTAAAATTTAAATGTGGTTGACATAGAATATTTGCTGCTGATTTCTTTGTTCGTGGAATACATTCTAACTCAGCAAACATTCTCAAAATACGATGACATGCCTTGATCTCATGTACATATAGAGAAACCCAGATTCATAGCAAAAAGCTCAACTTTCTTAGTCAAGGTTGTGTGAGGGGATCTTGTAACTGCAGTCTTTGCCTACACATCGACTACATGTTGCCCTTCCTTTATTCATGGCTTTGTACAAGAGCCTAGGCAGCATATTTATATAATCTAAAATGTCATTCTACAACAATGCCAGAATGTGGGTAGCCCAGCAAGGTCTATGGCTAATAAGCACTAGTGTGGGGGAAGAGATTTCAGTCTTCCACGTACAAGTTCTCCCCTTATGGCAGGGTCTGGTAAGCTCATGGATGATTTGATCGCAGCTATAAGGTAACATCTTAATCCTTAGAACCTGTTCATTGCTAAGTCACTGAAACATCAAGGAAAGTTGTCAACATCCAGCTTTATCTTAATTAGTAGAGTAGACAGCACCATTTGTTTAGTCAGCAGAGAAGCTGTTTTGTTCCTTTCATTTTTAAGTCCTTGTGTTTGATCAACATTTCATGGTGTTGTGTAATTTTATGACTGGAATCTGTTGTTGAACCTTCCTTTCTGTCTGAAAGAACTTAAAAAATAATAAGTAAGGATAGATTTAAATAAATAAATGGGGCAATGTGCACATTTAAATGTGCCACCACAGGCTAGGCTTCCAACAGGATGCTCCTTAATTGTCACTTCAAAGAAGACCTTATCTATAGAAATTGTTGCTGCTTTTATTGAAATACTGCCCCTTTCAGCCTCATTCCAGGTCACTGCCAAGAAGTTGGAACTTCCAGCAAATTGATAATGAAGTGTTTGATTTCTTATCTCTAGGCAAAAGAAGTTTCTCAATTCACAAGAAGAAGTACTTTTGAAGCATACTTCGATAACTCACCTCTAGATTTGAAATGAATGCCCCAGCACAAGACAGTAAACAAATCAACATGAAACTATATATTTAAAAATGTATTTTACATTTTTATGTCTGAGGAAGAAAGACAGACTTGCCCCCTTCAGAGATAATCAGAAGGCTGCTTTGGGTGTGATTTAAATTAAGGGCACATGAAAGCAGTAAAAAGCCAGTCACAAGTGTACTACCCCTTCTTTTTCCTACCCTTCTTTTCCTTTCCATCTCCATCTTGCAACTGCTGTCAAAGCCCTTAAACACACATATCTTGTTTTCCTTCCGGCTTCCTAAAGTGGAATCAAAGACTGGAAACCATAGCAGTGCAAATGCTTAATTGCTCTGGTCAAGCCCCATGGCAGTAGAGAATGGGTAGGCAGCCTTCTCTGCCTCATCAGTTGATGGCCTTTGTTTTGAAAGCTACACTTTCATACACCCATCCAGACAACCCTGCCATAAACATTCAGCCCACTCTCTGTCCCTTTTTCTCCCAGGGAATCTGGTATTGATGACAGGAATCATCTGATACAGGATGAGAGGAAGAAAGGTGAAAGCAGTGGGTGTAGAATTAAATTTGTTTACAAAGTCATTCCTGTACCAATAATCTCCTTTTTCTCTGTCTAACTACCGTAACTACAAGATAAATTTTGTCCTAAATTAGCATGACTAAAAAGCACCAATTATTTCTGAATCTCCCAGAGCATTCCTATGCATTTTGATTATAGTCTAGTTCATTTGATTATGAGAATTTTTGACCAGTTCTTTGATTTAACCTGATTGATCCCTAATCTCCTATTTTAATAGGAAAACCTTCACAATGCATATACATAGAGGCATGAAAAAATGCAGTCTTTAATAATAAAAAAGGTGTCACACTTGCAGATTCAAGAGAAGCATCAAAACTGCAATCGGCAGTCTGCTCAATCAATTAAAAAATGATTAGGAAGAAACCACCTCTCTGCTTGCCAAACAGAAGTAGTATTCAGCAGGTTCTGACCAGTTCTGAAGAACCAGTAGTGGAAATTTTGAGTAGTTCGGAGAACCGGTAAAAACCACCTCTGTGTCAGTGTTCCAAATAGCATCCAGAATTAAATCAGACTCCAAGGCAAAGCATTCTTCAAAGTTCCAATTTATTAAGAGAGCCAAGTTGGCACATATGTGGAAACCCGAATCTGAAGCTTCTCAGGTTTCCACCACCCAGTTAAAAGTTCAAGAACTTGCCCCCACATCCACAAGCCCATCACATGGTCCAATCATTCACTGCCAGGCTGGCAGCTTCGTCCATCCAGTTCCAGTCAGGTACAGAGACAAAAGATGATCTTGGCTTTCTGGAAATAATTTTGTTATGGTTACATATCCCCAGCTCCATACAATCCCCCCCCTCCCATTTTCCCACAATAGAAAATGCCTAGTAGAATAATAACAAGTGTGGCAGGCCAAAGATCCAAAAGAGAATATGGCTGTAGGCCTGACACTCTGATTGGTCCTGCCCCCATCTATTCTCTGCCTCCCGAATCCCAGTTGATTGAGAGGAAATGGGGATTTCGCAGTAATCTTCCCCTGGAATGGGGAAGGAATGAAGATTTTACAATATCCTTCCACTGGAGTGGGGCGGGAATGTAGATTTTACAGTATCCTTCCCCTGCTACATCCACCAAGCCACGCCCACCAAGCTATGCCGACAGAATCAGTAGTAAAAAGTTTTGAATCTCACCCCTGTTGCCAAGCTTAATCATATTAGAAGCAGGAAGTTTCTTTGCCTGAGACTCTGGACAGCTGTTTGGTCCTGCAAGATATAAGTGGCATGAGGTTCATTAATCTGACAATTATAATAAAGCTTCAAATGTCGAGCTGCACATGGTTAATTTTGATTATTAATTTACGTTATACAATTGCACAGCCATCCAGCTTGGCTGAAATCTTGATTTGGATTAAGAGATGGGGCTTGTCAGATGGACGAGACAATAGAAGTGGAAAGTATTGACTGGCATGCAAAAGGGCTGCCTTTGGGGCATGTGTTGTTCAACTTATTAATGAAAGTCTTTGTTGAGAGATCACATCCAGACTAGGACAATGAAGAAAATATATAGCTTGGAAGGAGGAAAAAAACATTACTTGGAATGTTTGAAGGTCTTGGGTGGGATTCAATTTTTTTTACTACAGGTTCTGTGGGTGTGGCTTGGTGGGTGTGGCATGGCTTGATAGGCATGGGGAAGGATACTGTAAAATCGCTATTCCCTCCTCACTCCTGGGGGACGGTTACTGCAAAATCCCCATTTCCTCCTGATCATCTGAGACTCGGGAGGCAGAGAATAGATGGGGACAGGGCCAGTCAGAGGTGGTATTTACCGGTTCTCCGAACTACTCAAAATTTCAGCTACTGGCAGGGTTGGGTTCCAGATCCTGCTACTGCTGGTTCGCTCAGGGATGCGCCCTGTGCGCATGTGCAGTACTTAAAAAAAGCTCTGCACATGCGCAGAAACAAAAAAACAAATGGCGGTGACTATGGCGCCTCTGAGAGAACCAGCTCAGGGGCGTGGCAGGCCTGGTTCTAGTGAACAAGGCCACCAAGTTACTAATGGTTCCATAGAACTAGTCCGAACCGGTAGGAACCCACCTCTGGCTACCGGTTCTCCAGAACGGGTCAGAACCTGCTGAATTCCGCCTCTACTCTGCACCAGTCCTTGTTAACTTTCCCCCCATCCTGCTAGTCTTTCATCCCAGATGGAATGGATGCTTAAACTATTTTACCCAGATGCTAAATTCACGTAGTGGGTAGTATAAACCTCTTTGCAACTGAAAGAGCAGATGTACCTGTCTGTGGCCTCAAATACTGCTCCAGTCTTTATCCTCTTTTTTCAATTTCCTATGAGACTTTTGATACTTCTTTAAAAAATGTAACATGAATAGTTTTAGTGTATTGATCTGTTTTTCATCACTTTTTAAATTAAAAAACGTGTCTTGCTTGATCATAGCAGGATGGTTACGCACCTTGGCACCTAGCTAGTTTCAGGTAGATTCTTTTTTTACAGTGTATGATTCTAGTAAAAAAAAAAGCATTTATTTGAATGAAAAATACAGAATGGGGTTCTACAATTTTATCCCCTCAAATCTGTGGTTTCTCCCCTTTTCTTGAGATTTGAACTCTTTTCATTACCCTCTAAGTGACAGAAAATGCTTCTCGTTGACCTCTCGCCTTGCCACACGCTAAAACTCTTCTGGGTGTTACTTTGGTGTGTCTAACTTCCCAAATCACTCTTTAGAGAGTTAGGAAAGATGTAATTATATCTTCAGAAATGTGTGCAGTTTTTAAACTAATGGTATGGGTATTAGATGTTAACATGTCCTCCTTGCTCTCTGTAAAGCTGCTAATTTAAAATAAATCACCTTAATCGGTTCTTCATGGAGAGTTGAAGCTTGTTGAAATAAAAGAGAGTGGAAATGATCTGAACTGACTGCCGTTTCCAGATGTAAACCTATGTACTATTTTGTATCAAACGATATATTTTAGCATGTGGTGGCAACTGCTGAGTACAATATGGAAAAGCAAAGCATGTTTTCACTTAGTTTTTTATACAAGGATTTGTATATGTTTTTCAAATGTGCATCTTAGATGACAGATTAACAGAGTTGGAAGGGATCTTGTAGGTCATCTAGTCCAACCCCCCGCCCAAGCAGGAGCCCCTGCACCATTTCTGACAAATGGCAGTCCAGTCTCTTCTTGAAAGCCTCCAGTGATGAAGCCCCCACAACTACCAAAGGCAAGCTGTTCCATTGGTTGATTGTTCTCAATGTCAGAAAATGTCTTCTTATTTTTAGGTTGAATCTCTCTCTGATCAGTTTCTATCCATTATTCCTTGTCTGGCCTTCTGGTGCTTTGGAAAATAGCTTGACCTCCCTCCTCTCTGTGGTAGCCCTCAAATATTGGAACACCGCTATCATGTCTCCCCTGGTCCTTCTCTTCACTAGACTAGCCATGTGCTGTTCTTGTAACCATACATCTTATGTTTTAATCTCCAGTCCCCTAATCATCCTGGTTGCTCTTCTCTGCACTTTATCTAGAATCTCGACACCTTTTTTATAGTGTGGTGACCAAAACTGGATGCATTACTCTAGGTGTGGCCTTACTAAGGCTTTATAGACTTGATCTTGATTGTATCCCTCTGTTAATGCAATTTAGGATTGACTTTTTTGGTTGCTGCTGCACACTGCTGGCTCATATTTAGCTGGTTGTCCATCATTAATCAGTGCATTTTTATATATACTCTCTTTAGCATGGATTTTTTGGAAAACACTTTCATTTTTTATTATTAGTAATATACACCCTTTTACCCATTTTAATATATTCACTTTAGCTTTTTTTTAAAAATGTGAACTGCGGTCACAAAACCTCCCGTTTAATACAAGAATCCAAATTAAACTGTCTCTGAAAGGAGGATTTTCAACCTCTACGTGAGCACTTCAAGCGAAAGAGAGTCTATAACCTTTCTAAAAAAAAACTCCCTTACCACTGGAAAGTATTTTGTTCATGCATTTCTGTAAATTAAATCTTTTATTGCATGTCTTGTACTTTGGAATAATAAAAAAAAAGGTCGTGACCTGTGTGTCATTTGTTTCAGGCATTTGGAAAATGCGTTTGTGCTTCCCACAATCTTCTTATCTTTAAAGCTAACTATTTTCAGTTCTTTCAATCACTCTTCGTAGTTTTAGTGTCGTTATTTCCTTTCTTTTAAGCTGTTTATTTATCTGAATCCTTTTTAAGTTTGGTGTGCAGGACTGGATGCAAACTTGAGATGGAACCTGACAAGCGTGAAATAAAGTAAAATGATATTAAACCATACTTCTGTTGGCATAGCCTAAAATCATATTTGCTTTTTACACAGCCGTACTACACTATTGACTCTTATTCAGTTTGTTAACAATTATAATTCCAAACTGTTTTTCACAAATACTACACCCAAACTACCTATTCCCATCCTATGGTTGTACATGTGATCTTTGTTTCTTAAATGAAGGACTACACAATTGTCTGCATTGAATTTCTATAATTTTGTCTATTTTATTAACCGGTTAAGATCACTTTGAATTCTATTTTTGCCTTCTAAAGGCATTAACTGTGCTACGTATTATTTTGTTATGGTACCTGCAGAGCAGAGGTGAGTTCCTACCGGTTCGGACAGGTACTATAGAGTAGGTAGTAAGCCAATGGAGATGTCACAGAACCATTTCTGGTTCGTGGAGGCCGCCATCTTTTTTATTTTCTTTAAAAAGATTTTTTTGGGGTTTTTTCTTCTTCTGCACATGCACAAAAGCTGAGTTTCCGGCACTGCGCATGCGTTGCCATCTTGTTTTTTGCCTTTTTTTGGGGAGGGGGGGATTTTTGGAATTTTTTTGTACTGTGCAAGCGCATGCATGCGAAGCGGGCACATGGCCATGCTGTGTGGCCACGTGGCGCAGGAGGCAACAAACTGGTGGCAAGGTAAATTAGAACCCACCCCTGCTGCAGATTAGATATTTTGCATTGTCTCTTTATCCTACTTATGAACAAAATGTTTGAGATTACCTAGGCCAGGACTGATCTGTTTGATACTCAAATGCAGACATGAAATGTATGCATAAGATATTCATGTTTGATGTCACATTCTACCAGTAATGGCCAAAACAACAAGGAAAGTTGAGGCTTACTCCCATGGTTAATCTTGTGAAAAGCAGAATGTCACATAAATTGGATCTAGTCTCGCAATAATGTAGATGCTGACTCATACTGGTGAATACAAGAACTGGACTAAAATTAATAATAATCAAAACTGCTAAGATTTCCCCTACATATGACCATTTCATGCTCTGAAATGGTCATATGTAGAAGGGCCCTACTGATCTCGGGTGTATATCCGCACCCAACTGAATGTCAAAGCTGCAAAATAGATGTATATCTATCAATGATAACTTTGAATTGATATAACTACACCAACAGAATCAACAGATTCCCTGATATTGCCCCCAAAGTGCATAATTTTACTGATGACAGTATTTCTATGAGGTATGTAGTTCCCACCAGGCACATAATTCATCTAAACTACAGTATATTGTGAATTCAAAAATCAAGCTGGGAACTTGAAAATGTAATTGTGTCTTTCTTTCTGGACTATGGAATCAAAAGATGGTAATTCTTGTGAACTTGGAGTGAAATGAACCAAGAAGGATCTGCCAATCAATAATTTTTAACCTGGCTAAAAGAAGCACAGCTACTAATGCTCCCAAATGATTGGCCAAGTTCCATTTATCATCATTATCCCTTGGTGGTATTATAAAATTGGCTCTTACAGGTACATGTTACCTTTTCTTTCATGATAATGGCAATTCTTTGATGCACCTGCTTATTTCACGGAGACATTTATAAAGAACATTTGGCTTAAAGAGGCCACAACTCTTCTTTTTTTGCTGGTTTTAGAAGATTGTGTTGTGTTCTTCATTCTTTTTTGAGAGAGCAAAAGCTTCAGTGGTAACTCCACCCTAAGTGAAATATTGATACAATCTTGGTTTGTATTTAATTTTCTGCTTTAACTCTTTTTCCCCCCAATTGACATGTGATGCTGGACTTTATTTGTTAAGTTTTTTTATATTGCTTTATCTGGACTGCAGGATTACCCAGTTTGCTTAGATTGCTTTCTTAAATGTAATGGTAATAATGAGATTTTTATTTTTGTAAATAATGTGAGCAGCTGAAGAATTATTTATCCTTTTAAGCAAGTCTAATTTCTGATCACAATTGCTAATTAATAATGACCTTTGTATCCCATTCTTTCTTCAAGAAGCTCAGGGAAGTGTTATTTCTTCCTTCCTAAACTCTCTGCATTCTCCCAACAAATCTTGGAAGTAGATTTAGGTTAAGACAACTTGACTGAAATTCCATATTATGAGAGGCTATGGTTTGATTAGCCATGGTTTACTGATTAAGAACTAATTGGTTTGATTTGTACCATACATTTAGCCACAAAACCCTGGCCTACAATAATGACTGAATTCTAACAATTCACTCCATCTAAGTTCCATCTGTAAACTATAGTCTAATAATTTCAGGAAAATATCCAAGTTTCTACCCCAGTTTTATTCCTTTATCTTACAGAACAACTGCCCACCTATTAAAAATGTAACCCAGAGAAAAATCAAGGTTAATGAGTTTACACTTCAAATCAAATTTAGTTCAAATCATGTCAGGACTTTAGTTCCAGCAACCTCTGAAAACCACAGTTCCCACTCACCCACCTATTATTTTTATTTTATTTCCTTACCCCTTGTGGAAAACGATTCATACCATGAAAATCAGATCTTTTCGCCAAACTAAGTTTTCAGGGGAAATCAGAACTAGTCCAGTCCTTGTATTATGGAGATTCCTGATGTTTTATAATGGATTGGAATCAAGAGCATTCCCGTTAGGTTTTAAGTGTTATTAGTGTGCAATGTGAGCTTTGGAATAGAATTCAGCTCCCCGGTAGTGAGGGATGGATTTCCTGCCTTACAGGGGAAAAATGCTCTGATAACTTCCTCTGTTTCAAGGGTTGTTTAAAACATAAAGGGGGAAAATACTAGACTGAGCAGCAGGCAATCACAGTTGTAGGTTTCCCTACTATGAAGAAATAGTAGGGGATTTTCTATTTCAGTCCAAACAGCAAACTCTAGTTTTGCATGCATGCATATTAATAGATATACACAAAGATTATGCAAAATGACACCACACTTTTAATCTTAGTAAGGCCACACTTGAAATACTGCATTCAGTTTTGGTCGCCACAATATAAAAAAGATGTTGAGAGTCTAGAAAGAGTGCAGAGAACAGCAACAAAGATGATTAGGAGACTGGAGGCTAAAACATATGAAGAACGGTTGCAGGAACTGGGTATGCCTAGTTTAATGAAAAGAAGGACTAGGGGA
>JANHFT010001873.1:19206-29399 GCA_032467955.1 Pseudoxenodon macrops | reverse complement strand
AGATAGATAGATAGATAGATAGATAGATAGATAGATAGATAGATAGATAGATAGATAGATAGATAGATAGACAGACATACTTTAATTCCTATTGTGCTTCTGCTGGTGTTTCCTATTTTTGTTCCTCTGATTGTGGCTGATTGCTTGTGTTAATGTGGTTTTCACTGCAGACCTTTCTTGGATCACACAGCTGATATAAAGTCACAATAACAGGAGGGGAGCAAGGTTTTATATTCCTAGCACATTCTGCATCTAAAACCTTTCACTACCAGAAAGATTATAAATATGGTCCATGGCTGTAATGTTGATAACAAACTGAGTAAAGATAAATGCAGACTTGAACCAAAATTGACTGCGGTCTTTGGAATTTTCTCCCCAGCCTTCTATTCTCTGTCGCTGTCCTTAACAATGAATTGGCCAGCATCTTTTTAATCTTGTTCCCTTATTCCCCTTGCTCACTGTCATAACCACCTCAACAGTAAAAAAAACAAACGTGTTAGAACAGATTATCTGCAGGAGTCGCCAAGGCAAGCTTCAAATGGAATCTTTGAACTTCTATAAAGTTCTGAAATAAGAGAAATTGAGGAATGCACCTCTGATGTTAAGCAAGCATGATCTTCGAAGGATGTTACAAGGTTGGGATGGTTACAAAACCTCATAGATAACTTTGCTTTTGTTTAACTTATTGTATTTTTCGGAGTATAAGATGCACCTGAGTATAAGACGCACCTTAGTTTTTGGGGAGGAAAATAGAGGGGAAAAATCTGCCTACCAGGTATTCATCTGACTAGCATCCTTAGTCTGGTCAGCTTCAGCACATTATTTTATCCCCTGGTTGGGGCTGGAAAAAAAAAGCTTCTTTGGAGGGAGTAGCAATGAAAAAAGCCTACAAAGCTGGGAAGATCATTAGTACCTCGTTAGGTCTGAAAAAAAGTTTCTTCAGCGGGAGTAGCAATGAAAAAAGCCTGCAAAGACGTAGGGCTTTAAAAAAGACTTCTTTGGAGGGAGTAGCAATGAAAAAAGCCTGCAAAGATCGCTTCACTCGCTAGTGCCTCATTAGGTCTAAGAAAAAAGCTTCGAAAAAGCTACATTCAGAGTATAAGACACACCCAAATTTTCAGCCTCTTTTAGGGGGGGGGAAGTGCATCTTATACTCCAAAAAAGACACTACATATATTGATCGGTGCAGAAATGAACCTTATTGTAATTTTGTGCACGCTACCCCCTACTACCGTACTTACTAGCTCAGTAGAACTGAACTGACATAAAAAAAATGTTTTTCACTAAAGATTTAGATTGGTCCAAAATGTAGGGAAAGGGAAAGGGTTTTTGCTGTTCAGTGCTGTTGAACTGATTTACTTCTTCAGAATAGGGACTATGCTTTACTAGAATCAGGGGTTACTTGCTTGACAGTGGCTGTAACAGGGTGATGGTGATGGGTGCTTAAAATATGCTAGTATAGCTCTCTGCTAGACAAATACCTTCCCCAAGCTCTGCTGCCCCCTGAATATTTCGGACTGCAACTCTCAACACCTCTGCCCCACAAGAAACTTTGCTAGAAGAAGCTGATCTATATATCTGTAATTGCAGCTCAACTGAAGGTCATCAACATAGTATACCCCAATCTCCCCCCCCCCAAAAAAAACCAAAAAACGTTTTGATCACACTCATTCCTGGGGTCTCCAGGGCAAAAGGCCCTATCTATTGTTTAAGGCAAATTAAAGCGACTCTATGCCACCTTTGCTTGAAACTCTGCTATCTTGAAAGGGAGGAGGCCACCAATTCAGTGGTGAAATCCTACTGGTTTGGCATGCCGGTAGCGGCAATGGTGAGTGGTTTGGAGAACTGTTAGCACCTGATCTTATCACTTCCTAGTTTTTAACCCTCTGCACATGCACAAAGCTTTCTGCTCATGCGCAGGTCAAAAATCAGACATAATGGCGGCACACGTGGAGTGTGCACTTCCGAACGGGTAGGGAAGGTAAGTAGATTTCACCGCTGTACCAATTCCTTTGGTCATTGTCCTTGTTGAATTGCTGCTTCTGTTTCTCCTACACTCAACTGAAATCTGACTTCCTGCTATTTAAGACCATTATTCTATAGAGTATCTTGTCTTCTGGGCCAACATGGTTTTCTTCTCTATGATTCCTGGTCACATATTTGAACAGTGTTAACATATCTGTCATCGGTTCTCATAGCTTAAACATATCCAAGTCCCTCATTCTCTCACATGCCTTGCCTAAAGAACTACCCCATTCATTTTTCAGTCAGCACTAAATAGTGCTAACATATAATTTGCTGTCACTACTACCAATTCTTATTTTGCCTCCATGGCATCTAATCAATTTACAGCCAGATGATGTTGTCTTGATCAGTAAGTGGGCCGGCCACACATTATAAAGTAGGTGATTGATTTTCTCTTCTGGATTTTCTGCCCTCCTTTTTTTTTTTTAGTGTGTCACAGGCAGGGTGGGTAGGTGTTAGCCATCCATTAGTCAGAGCATTGCAACAGAAATGGGCTGAGTTTGACTGGAGGACTCTGGCTGTTAGCTTCTCTAGCTTGGTACCCTTCTTTCCACATTTCTGTGGGAATCTTCAAGTTATAATAATAAGAAATAAAGAAACAGGGGGAGACACTAGGACAAAAATAGGCCTAGAGCTGTTGCTCTTTGCAAATTTGCAGTTTCCTCCTGGGTCCTACAGGGAGAACTGAGACTGACTAGCTGCTGGGCATCCATCCTCTAACTTCATAAGGTGTGTGGTTAGGAAAATGGGCAAATAAACCACAAAAACACAGCTTGACATCTTTCATCGTTCTCTGAATACTGCAATATAGCATCGATGCATCTAGCCAGTACTGGCAATCCTTGACTTACAGTCACAACTGAGCCCAAAATTTCTGTTGCTAAACAAGACAATTGTTAAATGTGTTTTGCCCCATTTTACGACCTTTCCTGTCACAGTTGTTAGGTGAATCACTGCTGTTGTTAAGTTAGTAATGTGGCTGTTAAGTGAATCTGGCTTCCCCATTGACTTTGCTTGTTAAATATGAGCCCGTTGCCAAGCATCTGAATTTTGATTACATGATCATGGGGATGCTGCAATGGCTGTATGTGTGGGAAATGGTCAGAAGTCACTTTTTTTCAGCGCCATGCAGTCACTAAATAAATTGTTGTAATTCAACAACTACAAAATATTCCAGAACTGTATGAACATAATACTTTTCTTTCCCAACGCCCTCCCTCAAAGAATATGTAATAGCAATCACGTAAATTCATCTCAGAAGAGAGGGAAAGATATGGAGCCTTTTTATGTGACTCCCCTTTAAAAAAAAAAAAAGCATGCATGTACTAGGATGAGTCTAGAGTTAGTTGCTAGTTGATTTTTTTCATCTGCGTTACATTTATTACATGCACACACACAACACACACACAACATGCCACAGAGTATTAGATCATATTACTTTTTTCATATGAAAAAAGGGGGGTGAATCGTTAAAATAAAAAAGCTTTGAAATGTATTTTGGGAAAATAGAACTTGAGAAGGAAGAAAGCTAATATTGAGCACCAAATGCTAATTTCTCTGTAGTGGTAGTGATGTTTGTCTGTGTTCATTAGCCACAATTGCAGAAACGGCCTCCATGGACCTTCTAGAATCAACCTCCTTCCCCTTCAAAAATATTAAACGTCGTTAATGTATTCAGCCCTTCACCCTATGTTTATGAGGTAACAATGAAATCATTTACAAACTTCGGTGGAATCAGGAAACCTGACAACAAAATTTGGAACCCTACATACTCATGATCTCTTGGAGAGTAAATCAAGTTCAACCTCGGTCCAGATCTTCTCCATGAATATTCAGCATGTATCCTTTATATATTGAATAGATAAAGGGTCTAAAGGGCTATATTCAACATGTATCCTCATCTTCTTCCAATGTATATTTTTTTCAATGCTTAAAAGGGACTAAAATTTCAAGAGGTTCTATTGTCACCATCTTGCAAAAGTAGAAAACAAAAAAGAAATGGTATAGTGGTAAATGCTGTTCCTACTGGTAAAAAAAAATTGGGAAGAAATGAAGAATAAGGAAAAAGAAGAATCACATTCACTTCCGTATGAAAGAGAGTACATGTTTATTTCTTTTTTTTCTAATAAGGAGACCATCTTCTGGAAAAAGATAACTTATGGGATACCACCACAAGGCATCCCAAAAGAGATTTATCCCTTTGCCCTGTTTGAAGACAAGATGTTTTCAAGTGATCTAATTTTCTCTGCTTGGATTCTAGTGGGATCCGGGTAGATTCTATTCACAGAACATGATCACACTATCAATGGTAGGCTGGGTGGGGTATTACACAAGTTAAAAGCCAATATATCGGAAAGGGTGAAGTTTAAGGAAGACACTATTAGAATCTCCAGTTGCATTATAGAACTGCATGAAACAGGTTACAGGTTGCTAGAGAGACTATCAGTGCCTGGCTAAAATACATGATAGCTTCTCCTGCCTTCCTGATGACTCTACTACCCTAGTATCAGAGGTGGGTTCCTACCGGTTCGGACCAGTTCTGTAGGATAGGTAGTAAGCTGCTGGTGACATCATAGAATGGATTCTGGTCCGTGGATTTAGTTTTGAGAAAACTTTTCCAGGATTTTTTTTTTCTTCTGCGCATGCACAGAAGCTGAGTTTCCGGCACTGCGCATGCATCGCCATCTTGTTTTTGGCCTTTTTTTTGGTAATTTGTTTTGTACTGTGCACGCACATCTGTGCAAAGTGCGCATGTGCCCACGCAGTGAACCGGCGGCAAGGTAAGCTAGAACCCACCCCTGCCCAGTATTGGTGGGCAGACACAGGGCTGCTTTTCTTCAGTGCTTAACAATGAGATGCACAAAGCTGCTGGTTGGGAGTTTACGCTGGCCAGGACTGGCATGGGGTATTGTCAACAGTTTCCAAATAATACCTAAACAGTTGAATCTACTTTATTATACTGTGAGGGTTTTTCCCCCCTGCAAATATTTAGAAAAATCCTGCTTAATTAATTGTGAAGAGGAACAAAATTATAAACAGGAAAGCTATTCCCTGTGATAAATGATTTTGTACTCTGGTGCTCTGAAGAGTGTGCATGACTGAATTTCAATCGCAAAACATGATGTGTGTGAGACAGAAAGAGAGAGAGAGAGAGAGATTATATTAGTGGAACACAGAATCAAAAGCTCATTTACGAATGCAGGAACATCATCATCATGTAAATAAATTCCCACCAAATCATTTATATTCCCCCCCTCCTTCTGCCTTGATGCGTCTTGATGATCTTATTGCCATTCTCTTCCTCATTCTCAAGCTTGAACTCAGCATGAAAACAAGATCTTGACTGAAATCCTGGGATGGGGGATGGACGGGAAGACAGGGACAAAAGGGTGCACCTTAAATAGTTACGTGGAAGCAGGAATTTCAGCACTGCTGTCAACTATGTTCTGCAACTCCTTAAACCAGGAGTTGCATTTATTTCAGGATGGTGCAGCTGGCAGCTGTTATCAGGAGTTACTAGTGTTACTTGAGCGCCCCCATGCGCTCTAATACACCTCTTCTTTTTTTGTCTATGAATTCAAAATGCTGCACACCACTCCTGCAAGCTATTCGAATCCAAATGGCTGGGCAAAAAAGGGCAGGGATTTTTTCCAGAAAAACCAACCCATTCAAATATTGAGTCATGTTATTATTAGGCAAGTCCTTCCAAGTTACAGGTGTGCCAGACTGTCACTGAGCCCATCCAGGGGTGACATTCAAATTCTTTCCTTACTGGTTCTGTGGGTATGGCTTGGTGATGGGGGTCATGTGACTGAGTGGGCGTGGCCAACTTGACATCACTTACGGCAAGGTGGGGCAACACCCCCACCACCAAGCCACCCCCATCAAGCCACGTCCACAGAACCAACAGAACGGTTTGGCCAAGTCTTCTAGCATTCAACCTGGCTACTTCTTGTCTCCTTCTCATGTTTGTTCTGTGTGTATGAGCCCAAGAAGGAGACAAGAAGCAGCCACATTGAATGCTGTAGCAGAGAAAAGCCGAACTTTTCTCCCTCCATTCACAGTGAGGTTGCTGTTCCCTTTATGCCTCCCCCCGCCCCCTCCCTCCCGGGGACTACCTTAAAGGGACAGGCTGCTGCAGCTCTGCTGTGAATAGAAGGAGAAAAGTTCGGATTCTCTCTGCTGCAGCATTTAAGGTTGAATGCTGTGGCAGACAGAAGCTGAATTTCTCTCTCTCCATTCACAGCGGAGACGCTGCTCCCTTAATGGGAGAGCACCAGGGGTCGAAGTACCTTAAAGGGACAGGCAGGCTGCCACAGCTCCCTTCCAAGCAGGCTCCCTTCCCTTCACTGCAAAGGGAGAAAGAAAAGTTCGGCAAGGTCTTCTCCTCCTTCTCAGGCATACATACAGAGTGGAAGGGGTTCACTGCGAGCAGGCAAGCGGGTGGGGCTGAAGCGGTTCAGTGAACCACTTCAAATCACCGCTACCACTTTGAAATATGTTTTCTTTTATATTAAATTATTTCTTATATGTTAAAGGTTTCTATGTAAGTTAATATTTAATGCTAAGGTCCCTGTGTTGTATCTTGTTTTTGTACATTAAAAAAACAAAAGGGAAACAACAGAGAAGGAACATTTTCTGGGACCCACAAAACGTAGATTCCTAACGGCTGATTCCCACAGCATGCTTTCCCTGAAAGATTTGATGGGCAGGCTGATATAAGTGGGGAGAGATGGTCCTTCAGATAGCTCAGTCCTATGGCATGAAGGGCTTTAAGAGTTAAAAAAAGAACACTTTGACTTTCACCTGGAAGCAAACAGGATACCAATGAAGCCCCACGGAGCAGATATGTAACATGTGCTGTTCTAGGAATGCATCTTAACTGCCTGTGATGCCTCATCTTCTATCAGTTGAAGCTTCCAGATCAGGGGTGGGTTCTAACTTACCACACTGCCGGTTCACTGCCTCCCACGCCACGTGAGTGCGCCCCATGGGCATACGCATGCACAGTAGGAAAAAACCCAAAAAATTCCAACCCAAAAAAGGCTGAAAACAAGATGGCGATGCATGCGCAGTGCTGGAAACTCGGCTTCTGCGCATGCGCAGAAGAAGAAAAACGGAAAACATTTCAAAAAAACTTTTTTTCCAAAAAGTAAAAAATAAATAAAAAGATGGTGGCACACACAGAGCAGAACCGACTCCGTGATGTCACCAGCGGCCTACTACCTACTCGGTAGAACCAGTCCGAACCGGTAGGAACCCACCTCTGTTCCAGATACTCTTCAAGTGTACAGGTGCAACTGAGAAAAAAAAACACCAAAGGCCTTCCTAGTCATGGCTGCCACTTGCTTATCAACCAGGAGTTGTGAATCAGCAAGTACAACAAAGTTGCACACTGAGGTGTGCAGGGTAGTGCGATCCTATCCTGTATCAAAGAAAGCCTAGTCCCAGAAACAGCAGGCCCCAAAACCAAAGCCACTCAACCTTGTAGGGTTCAGATGAAACTATCCAGACCCTCACAGCCTCCATGTACTGGAATAAGATGGTAATGCCATAGTTTAATTCACTATAGGTAGAGGTTAATGAGAAAAGCCATCCCTTATTGCTTCCTTAAGGAAACTCTACCCACACAGAAATGGCTCAAAAAAAATTGTTTTGTTGGCATGATGCATCAACCCATAGTTAGTTATATCACAGTTTATTCAACCGCACAAGCTAGTTTTGTACAGTCCCCTATGAAAAAAGAGTGACTGGCTCAATCTTTTGGCTGGAAGGCACCAGTGAGAGGGCAAGGGATACATGCTTATGTGACATCAGAGGTGGGTTCCTACCGGTTCGGAGCGGTTCTACCAAGTAGGTAGTAGGCCGCTGGTGATGTCACGGAGCCAGTTCTGCTCCGTGGGTGGCGCCATCTTTTTTTGGGGGGGAATTTATTTTGGATTTTTTTTTGGGAATTTTTATTCGGGTTTTTTTCTTCTGCACATGCACAGAAGCTGAGTTTCTGGTACTGTGCATGCATTGCCATCTTGTTTTCGGCCTTTTGTTTGGGAATTGTTTGGGGTTTTTTTCTACTGCACATGCTTGAGCCCACAAGGCGCGCATGCACCCACAAGGCGTGCCCACACGGCGCGGGAGGCAGCGAACCAGCGGCGAGGTAAGTTAGAACCCACCCCTGGGAAACATCCTTTGACCTCAAAAGCCATGTGCTGTTATAAGATGCCCAGAATCGCTTGACAGCAAGGTGGGTGGCATATACATTTAATAAATAAACAAATAAATCCTGCTCTGTTGGAAAGGGCATGATCATAACTGTCAGGGTGGACCTATCAAAGACACAGCCAGATTCATTTGGTTCTCCTTGCAGTCATCCATTTTATTGTACCTTTCTCTTCCCCACCTTCCTTGTTCCTTTTTGACTTTCTACCTGCTTCCCTTCCTAAGGCCCAAATGACCCTTGCAGGAAACAGCTTAGGCAACAAATGTGTTCAGACAGAAGAGAGTCTCTTACTTTGTTCCTGTTTCCATGTGTCCCAGGGTGTCCCCTGTGGGAGAGGCATACCTTTCTGTACCTGTTATGGAATATTGCTTTGGCTGCAAAGGGACTCTGAAAACCCAACTGCCATCACTACTTTATTCACTGCATGTTAAAATAAATATTGCTCTATCAACTTATCATGTCTTTACATCAGAACTAAACCCTCTTTCTCAGTTCTTTAAAAACACTTACCTAAGAGCTGTATTGGGTCTGCAGAAATCTTCACTACCAATAGATGGTGAAAAATTCCAACTCTTGGCTGCCATTTTGAGGCCAGAAGATTGATAGTTCAATTATTTAGCCAAAACAATCAATAAATCGAAAAAGCAGATGAACAAAGCATTTAAGACAGATATTGTGAATAGTACTTGGTGGCTCAGTTTCCCATGATTGAAAATACTGGATGGGATTGAAATCTTAGCTGGAGAATTTATTTTAGCTAGCTAAGGAGTCATAACATAAGTCATAACTTAGCTAGGGAACCAAACATTTTACAATGTTGAGTATCAGAGTAGACATCAGCACATCACAGCTATTTCAGATGCACATTAAGGGCATGCTATTGAGCAATCCAATTTATACCAATGTGATTTGATCCTGGCTTTTGAAGGAAAAGTTGGAAAAGCACCTATGTAAATGAGTCTTATGGTTCTGCTTAGAAGTGGCAAAATGAAGCCCACTAAACATGTGTTATGGATTGCCAGATGTTCATCAATTGCACTGTTTGTTAAGCTCTTATAACACCATTGCAGCTTGCTAGTGAGTGGGCTACATTTGGCTTAGCTGCATAAATCGAACAGTAAAATGGGAGGTGTCAGTTATGGTATTAATAGAGTTTGATAAACTGATGGCAGAATATTTTCTAGCTTGAGTGGAAAAAATGGAAATGACACCTGAGCTTAATCATTAACACAAAAATAGGAAATGCTAAATGTTCTAAGATGCCAGCCAATGTGTGTTATTGTGCGTGTGTTACAGTTCACTTTTTTATAAGAATGTATGACTCAGTTTTCATCTCCTATGCTTTTCAGTCAAAGTACTCAGCCTATCAAAATCCATCCACTGCATTTTAAAAATAACAGCGAACATTGCTATTCACCGTAGAGTACATTGGAACAATCAGTTGTGGATACTGTTTAGTTGTGCTTCCCCACTGAATGGTGTAAAGTGTACCAGAACAAAATCTTCTGGAGGCAACTAGTGAGTTGTTCCCAAGAAAAAGTTTCTGCAGAGATCAATTCTTTTACAAGGTAACAGAGTGGGGATTGAATACACATGACCCACTGGGTATATATCTTTCAAGCTTTATTCCTGGACTAGAATTCAGAAGTGGTTTGATGTTGCCTTCTTTCAATTCTCCAATCTGCCCTGAGGTCTCCCATTCAGACTCTAACCATGCCTAATTTAGCAGCTAAGCCTGCAGAAGAGCTGTCAAATGCTGCCTCTGAACCATCCAGATGAATGGGAGCATCTCATTAGTGCATTTTTATCCAAAAACTGCCATATTTTCTCTTGCCTGGTTTTCTCTAATCTGCCTCTTCATTACCAACAGGAACAACCATGGGTTAACTTTTAATACCCATAATTTATTTATTTTATTTTGTCAAGCATATGTAAGATTACAGAAAAAGTA
>JANHFT010001873.1:6429-19106 GCA_032467955.1 Pseudoxenodon macrops | reverse complement strand
GGGTGGTGATGTAATGAAAGGGCTTTGGGCAATTCCTAATATGGTTGTCTGAAGGAGGTAGATCTTTGTTATGTAGATTAGACTGGCACAGGCCATTAACAAAGGGGAGGGGCTGAGTTTCGGCTTCTGTGAGTTTCTATATTGTCTTTTTAGTATATCCTAAAACATTTCATTCCTCTAGGAGGGGGGTAGGTGCTAACTTCCTTCAGTACAATGACTTACAATGGACAGCCCCTTATTTCAGAAAGTTGTCCCTTTAAATTTATTTTCTTGGTTTTGCCATTGAATTTTCCTTTGTAAAGCAAAAGGATAAGCATAATTATTTTTTTATCCTTCTGAACCTTTTTTAGACTTGCCCCCCCCTCCCTTTTTCAGGTTTATCATTGTATTTTTTCACAAGAAAATACGGTCAGTACGGAGGGAAACTATTAGGATTCTGTGACGAAATATTTTATTTTGCCCCTAATTCTCCTCAGCGCTTCTTGCTTTCTTATTATTCACGTAAATTTGATGGTAGCGATGTTTTTATCTTGCAGCAAGCTTGCCTGGCTAGCGCCTTGCACATTCCTTGAATTCAGTTCTCACAGCACAGAAAAGTGGACCACGTGGGAATGAGCAGAGAGCGTTGGCCAAAGCCAGGTGTATCCTATTAGGGCATTAATCAGAAGGGAGGGACTAGCATTACCGGCCTTTGGCGTCCCATTAAGGCTGGCGAATAAAACAGGCGCACTCGCAGCGAAACCTCGGAATAGGGGACTAATGGCTTCTGAGGGCGCAGGGCACGCCCACCTCTCCCTAGGCTTCCTCGCCCAAGGCGGCCGCTGCAATAGCGGGAGTTTTGAGATGGCCGGTAACGCGCGGATCGCTTCGGCGCCATTCGCCATCTCGGCGCGCTGGGGTTTGGGTAAAATGGGCAGGCAAGCGAACCGGTGAGTATCGGGGCTACGGGGTGGTTTGGTCTGGGAAGAAAACCGAGGTTGGAAGAAGGGCAGAGAAATTGCCCGAAAGTTGCCTAGATAGGCGCGAAGTGCTGAGAGGGAGACGTGGGAATCGGGTGGTCGAATAAGATGAGAACGAAGGGGAGGGGGGGGTTTCTCATTTTTCTTCCTGTTAGGACAGCTGCACCTGGGTTTGAATTATCAATTCCTGACAAGCGTTTGAAGTACAGCAACAATTCTCTTTTCGTACCCTGGAATGCTTGTAAAGCCGCTAGAAAGTCCCCCCTCTTCTTATTTCTTTCCTCTGTTGGATTAAGTAAAGGCAGCTCCTTTCCATGTCTACGCTAGGAAAGTCAGAGTAGCCCTGCAAAGTGTGTATTCTTGTGAAGTGGCCTTTCCCCCCACCCCGAACATTGCCTTGTAAATGTATTGAAGCAGCCGTTTCCAAATGTCCACACTTGAGCCCTCGTTGGTGTGATGTTTGGAGAAGCCACCCTTTCCTTTGAAAACAAATTGTCCCAGCCAAAAGGGGGTGGGGGAATCGGGATAATAAAAAGTTGATCAATCCTATATGCATGTGAAAAGAACAAGAATTCCTTCCTTTAAAAAAATATCTAGAAATATGATAGGGAAGCTCTTCCTGGCATGGATGTACAAAAGCCTTAGAACATTTTTCATCTGTTTGCTAAAACGTGCTGTATTTTAAAATGGCAAACTTCTTCACAGAGTGAGCATAGTACCCACAGGACAAGATGAAGTAGAATGGGGAGATTTATTTTATTACAGTAATTATTACATTAATGTACAGAAATTAATAAGGTTGAAGGAGAAAAGAGATTGTTCCACAGAAGGGTGGATGGATTGTATGCAACTATTCTGTGTATGAAGATGTGGGAACTGGCACTTGACTTATATAATGTAAGGTATATAATAAGGCCTGTTTTACATAAATTCACGTCATTCTCCCCACTGGCTTTAATACTACTAAAGTAATTAGTAGTAAAGTAATACAACCACTGTTAGGAATAACTGCTGAATCACCTAATGATAATTTAAAGCTGCTATTTGAAGCTGGGCTAAGTAAATGCTTACATGAAATTGAAGGCACCAGTGAAAAATCGTGACCTACATCTTAGTTGGACTAGAGTCATGCCAATTCAAATTGCCAAGCTTATTTCTGGAAGTTTGATAACTAGTCTTGGAAGGAATGTGATAAAAGGAATTAATAATGAAGATTCATTCATAAGCACTGCTTATAAATGAATTTACCTACAGTATCAAGGAGCACTTCTAGCTTACACTGTACCTTTTCTGCACAACAATGCAGTGGTTTAAGGTGAGAATGAGCATGATGAGCTTAGGATATCTCCCCCCCCCTCCAATGTTAAAGGGACACATTTCCAGAATGCTATACTTATTCTCAATTGCTAAACTAATGGGTGTGCTTAAAAGTTGAAACAATTGAGCTTTATCTCCTGCAGCTAATCAGAAAGGTAATGAATTGCAAACAGGAATGTATGGAACATGGGGCAAATGGTGGCCTCTGATCCTTTCAATTCAGAATCAAATCTAGCGTAGCATAGTTAAAAGCATTATAGTTGTCCTTTTCTTTTCTGGGATTTTAGATTATTTAATTTCTTAATTTCACATTGTTGTCAGTTCAGGGAAGTTCTGAGGCTTGACTGTTATCAGTCTCCTGCCTGATGCAGAAAGAAGTCAGTTAAGATCTAATTACATGCATTGGTATACAAAATAATGTTCGAGAAAGGAAGAGTCCAATTGAATGTTAGGGGGAAAAACTTCTAAAAGTAGAAGGCAGTAGAACCAATTAATAATGAAAACTAGATAAATTTATGTATCTATTTGGAATCCTGCACTAATGGATGAATTTAGTTAGATGGCTTTTTACAACTTTGCTTCTATATGTTCACAGTCTGCTTCTGTTTATTTTATATCAGTGCAGATATAATACACTACAAATAGGCACAATGTATTTGCTGTATTTAGAATTTGCCTGGGCTTGAAAGCTGAAAGGATTGAACTAGTTAGTACTTGAATGGGAGATTAGCAGGAAATCCTAAGGCTGATGGTTAGGTTGGGAAGTTGAAAAATACACTTAAAATGGGGAGCAGCATCCTACTTTCTCAACCTTGCCAACTTAAAAATGTGTGGACTTCAACTTTCAGAATTCCCCAACCAGCCGCAGTATTCTTGGCTGGGAAATTCTTGGAGTTAAAGTCTACACATCTTTAAATTGTCCAGGTTGAGAAACACTGCTTTGTAGCATTGCTAGAAAAGCACTGCATGGATTGGTTCGGTTCATGAGATCATTGGCTGTTGAAGTCAACTCATAGACGTTTTAATTTTGACTTCACAGAACTTCTAATTAAATCTATATAGCTTGTTAAAATGCCAACTAGTACTAAATTTGTTTGGATTTTACAGTAGGGTATTACTTCTTGCTGTCTATAGGTTTACATGAACTGTGATTCTATTTACTTTGCATTTCACAGTTGCCTCCTCCAATGGCTAAAAGTAATAATGTTTACATGTTTGCTATTTCTATGGGGTTGTGTGTATTATAATTTTGTGAAATGGGTCATAAGGATTCATACTGCAAATATGATGCATTTCAAACAGTCAAGATTATTTGGGAAAAATACATGAATTTGTACGATTCAGCCCTGTAAAGCCTCAGTTGGAAGTATGGGTAGATTAGTTGCTGGCTAAAAGGTCCTATACTCTAATAATGAGGTTTTTCATGCAGAACTGTATTAGCCTGATGTTCTATTCTTGATCCACACAAAGAATGTGATTACTCAGCTTAAGAAAGTATCAAAAATGTGCAGCATATCACCTTGCAAACCCCAACAGATAAGACCACCCCATCAATGGTCTTATGGCTTGGTCATTATCTCACAAGTTAGTCCTCTTTCTAAAACATTGGACAATAATTTCAAGACACAGATAATAGAACAACATTTGGGAAGGGAAAACAAGTGGAACAGATAAGCTTTGCAATTAATATAAAGAAACCCTATGCAGTACAGAATGATGGATCAGAAAGTTCTTAGCAAGCTAGAGATGACCATACTACATAGTTGTTGTTTTTTTAATTGTAAGCCACCCAGAGTCACCTAGGTGAGATGCATGATGTAGAAATGTACTATTTACTACTCAATTGACTATGGAATCTTTATTATAATGCCATCCTTTGACAATATGAAATTGGAGTTTATACTAATGAATCCACTTCTACTGTCTTCATAGGGATAACGGTGACATTGTGGAGATTGCAAATGAAAGCTGCCAAAATCCCATAATGGAGATACAACTAGACTGTGAAATTGAAAGTGATGACTGTAACTCCAGGGGAGATCAATCAAGTGAATTCGATAGCATTTCTGATTGGGTGGGTGATAAAGCCAGTCATCAGCTCAAAGTAAAGGAAGACGATCTGACACCTTTCTATCCAAACATAAGTCCTGATACACTTTCCTGTCATGTGGATTGCTCTGCAAAACTACTGTGTGGACAACAGGAAATATTTTCAAAAGGATTTCCCAAAACGTCAACTTATTGGCGACAGCAAAATCCATGTACACCTGGGGTATATGTTCCTGCTAGAATAATTTATAATCCAGCTTCTCAAGATAAAGATCTGGAATATCAGTGTTTTGACATTTCCAATGTTCTTCATGGACAACCAGAAGAAGAGGAAAATTTTATTATCCTTGTTGACTCAAATGAGGAAAAGAATATATCACCTCAGTTGGGAAAAACGTTGCCTTGTCATTACAAGAAATGTCATAAATCTTTCCAAGATCTCACCAGGTTTCAAGAACACAGGAAGCTACACATGGCCAGGAATTCATATCGCTGCCCCTTTTGTGGCAAGGAGTTTTTTCGTGCAGCTAATTTGCGAATGCACAAATTGACCCATACTGAAGAAAGACCACACAAGTGTCCCATATGTAACAAAGGTTTCATTCGCACTGCTGATGTTTGGAGACATCTACACAGTTTTCACAAGGTAGAGCGCTCCAGTGTTGTTTTGGGAAATGCAAACATAAAGAATCAATGGTGCACAGTGAAGGAAAATCAGGATAATAAAGGGAATCCTAAACAGTTGGAATCTGCTGCCAGCAATCTTGGAAAAGAAAGTTCAAAATCATGTATCTGCCCAATATGTCACAAAGTTTTCCGCAAACCTAACTTGCTTTCCAAACACAAAGTGATACATCGACAAGAAAAGCCATACAAATGCAAAGAATGTGGCATGGCCTTTGTCCAACTGGCTAGATTAAAAAGGCATAATCTGACACATACTGGAGAGCGTCCATTCTCCTGTGAAAGATGTAACAACACATTCACGCGTTTAGGTTCATTACAGCGTCATCAACGTATCCATACTGGAGAGAAGCCCTATTCTTGTCCCTACTGCGGTGTGTCCTTTACAGACTCAGGAACTCTGAAGAGGCATCAACAGATTCATAAAGTCATCCAAATATAATGTGATGTCTTTGTGCTATGACTTGAAATTGTGGAATCCTGGAAATTCTAACCCTAATGCTAGTTCTGATATTTATCTTTGGTTCAGCTAAGGAATTACCTAGTGGAATGAAGATAAAAGTGCCAGACTTATATAATAAATTCTTTATTGTGCAGTATATTTTTCTTATATTTATATTCAGCCCAGGGAGGATGAAGATGAAGTGAGATTTCAAGGGCCTAGATTTCTATAATCATAGACCAACATCTTACATTAACAAATCATTGTTTAATGCAAAGAATAGTATTATTTCACTTACAACACATATTCCATGTATGGTAACTGCTGGAATGGAAATTGATGGGAACCTTGCTTCAGAATGATGGAGCAGCCCCACAATTTAGACTGGTAACTGATTTAACCTGGCCCAAATTGTAACTCAATATTTTACCAACGTCTCCATCCATACCAAATCTGGACATATTCTCTTCATATTTGAAATTTATTTTATTAAGTGATGGCATTAGGAGCCCTTTTACCCAATTCCTAATCAACATTTTGTTGGGTTGGGAATAATCTAAATTAAAAATATTTGTTGATTACTAGAGAAGAAACAGAGAAAGAAACATTTGCCAATGGCAAACTTTATGGACAATATTCCACCCTATGGAATATTCCATCTTTCTACCTCAACATGTGAGAATCCCTTTGGAACAACCTCATATCTTAGTGATCCCATCAATGAAAGGATTTGGTAGAAAGATTAATCCACTCCAGGATAAAAATGGCTTAGAGGACAATAAATTGGAGTAATGATTCTTCATATAAACTTCCATTCTCACTCCTAGGGATGGTATGTATCTTCCTCAAACTTGGGTCCTCCATCAGAAGTCTGGGAATTTAAGGGTTCTGCACAGTATCTTAGTTGTTCCTAACACTCTGCTGTTCTGGACAGAGAGCTCTGATGTTGTTCCTGGGATCTGTTGGATCCACCCTCCTTGCCTTTTTTTGAATGTTCACTTCAACACTGTAATAGATTCCACTGATAGAGGCAATTAACAGATAAATTCCTCTTGGTTTCATAAATACCCCAGTAATTTTCTTTGTAACATTATTAGGGGTTTTTCTTTTTTTCTTTTCTTACAGCCCTGATATTTCCTAATGACCTTCCTTCAAAGTAATGCCCAGTTTTGACATTGCTTAGCTTTTGCAAACCAGAAGTTTATTGTCACCAACCGTTTATGCAGAAGTTTAACTCTGCACCTTTTGTCCCCATAACCGCCAATTAGGATGATGGGCTTCCAATAGTAACCTGGTTGTTGTTGTTTTTACAAAACTATCCATTTGGGGGATTGGAAAATTTATTCCAAACAAGTGTGCAAAAGAAGAACATTTTGGATATATGTACAGAGTAAAACAAGGTCTTAAAACCTCAGGTCCTTTAGCTTCAGACATTGTCTTATTCAAGGGTTACTAAGGAATGAGAAAGGGGGGGTCTATGTAGTTTATATATATATCAGCTACTTCTAGTTACAAAACCATGTTTCCTTTACTTGAGAAACTCTTGAGAAGCTCAAATATCTGGTCAAGAGTACAGTGGAGGCAGTCCTCATTTAGTGACTACAATTGGGACCAGCAGCTTCACTATTAAGTGAAGTCATTACATGAAATATCAAGTCATGATTGCTTACAGCTTTGTTTCAGCTTTCCTTAGCTTTACAAAGGATGCAACTCCAAACATTTCCAAAAGCTACTCAAGATGGAGTCATGTAAGCGCAAATCCTGCAGTCCTTTTTCCCAACTTTGCTGCCCTTTGGAACACTTATCCTAGTGCTAGGATAATTAGCAAGAGAATTGAGGTTTGTATTTACATTACCTTTATTTTACTTTACTTGCTAATTCTATTACATCAAACTAACAATATTACAGCTCTATTAAGAGCTTCATGTATCCTCAAAATCAGCATAGTAGCAACACAACATTTTAAAAACAATACCTGGAAAATCTATAACAATTCAAAAAACTGACTATGTCTGAAAAATGACTTCTCCTTTGTCAGAAAAAAAACACTAATTCAAATTCAACACACTAACAATCATTGCTACCAATCAGGTGTTTAGAGGTAGCCTTTGAATTTATAGCCATTTGTTAGTAACCATTGAAAGTTACAACATCATTGAAAAAAGTGACTTGCAACCAGTCTTTGCACTTATGACTATCTCAGTATCCTCAGGATCACGTGATCAAAATTCAGGCACTTAGAAACTGAAATGTATTTATTGTGGTTTTAGCCTCTTTGCTTCAAGTGATCGCTATTCACAACCTTCCCAGCCACTTCTGACAAGCAAAGTCAATGGGAGAAGTTAAATATGTTTGACAACCCACAATTCACTTAACTGATGCAAAAAACAAACAACCCCTGAAATGATTGGCTTAACAACTGCAAAAAGGTCATAAAATTGGACATGACTCATTGGCAGTCACCTTGCTTAAAAATGGAAATTGTCCCCCAATTGTAGTTGTAAGAACTACCTGTATATTTATTCTTTTATTTTTTGATATGTCAGCCAATACCTATATCTGAAATATCCACAGCTCTTGATGTCTTCATAGATTCTACCTGATTTGGATGTAGCAGAGAACCTATCTAGAGTCATGTTAGGAATTCTATTGATTTCAGTCCAAAAGATAGACATCAAATTCAAAATATATGAACGTATAGTATATTCCAGTTCCTAAATCCATCATCACATTATTATTGATCATTCTCTGAAGTATCCTGTATAGCAGGGGTGTCAAACTCACAGCCCGCAGACCAGATGCATCACACTCTGGCCATGCCCACCCCCAGTTTAGCGAAGGAGAAAAAAGTCGAGATATGTCAAGACAGATGTGGCGACGTGAGTTTGACACCCCTGTATAAGGATGGCAATACTTTTCTTATCTCTCATTTTAAAATAAACTAATTCCATATTATTTAAATCAACCTTCCACTGGCTTACTAGAATAATATATTCCAGCTCATTATTTTAAGATTGCATAAATCATGTCAGTTTTGACAACTTTCTTCAACTTCCTTTAAAAAATGGTTACTGAATTAAGATCTGTCATTACTTGCTCCTTAACTTTCTAAGTACTTTGAAACTTCAGAAGTAGAAATAGCATCTCTAGGCCAAGTTGACTGACTTCAGCAACTGTCAAGTATTCTGAGATAAATAAAGCATATATTGAAGTCAATTCCAGAACTAGACAGCAGATGGTGACTTTGTCCTTCTAATGATCAGAAATACTAATGAATGAAAAGAAAGCAAGCCTGCTGAGATAGGAATATGTATAGAAACCAGGTGCAATTTGTAACTGTGATTCAAAAAGAGCGCTTCACCATGGGTAGAGGAAAGAGGCAAACATTTTGACAGGAATCACACCTGCAGTAAAAGGCAATTTGTTCCGTGCAGGATACCTGAATTTTGAGATTTGCACACCAAGAGTGAAGTAAAGCTGAGGCAACCAACTGGCCAGAGCCTAAAGCAGATAGGGTCCCCCTCTTGCCTCCCCCCCCCATTTTTCCCCCTAATGGGTCATCCTTTCCCTTTTCCTCTTTCCTTTATCATCATTGCCTGAGAAAAAAGGTTGCTGTATGTTGGACATTTACAGAGAATTTTTGACATCAGTCTGAAGGCATGAGAAATTCATTTGTATTTTAATGTTTCGAATAAGATAATTATTGGGGGGGGGAATCAGCTGCAGGCTGCCTGTGGCCCAAAATTACAGAACATGTCCCACCCACCCTCTTGTAAAATTATCCATCCTAGAGATGCCAATCAATCGGATTTGCCTTCTGCTTCCACCTCACCTCACCCTTTACCAGATATATCCATAAAGATGTCAGAAAGCAGCAATGGCCTCTTCTTGGGGTTGCAAATATGAATTAGTTGTTGGATTCATGCTGATGTACCCAGGATATTCAGTGAGATCTGGAAGTATTTTCTCTTGCCAGTGATAAGCCAAAGAGACTTTGAAACTATAACCCATAACAATGTGTGGTGGGATCAAGTTTCCTAGTAATGAGGGCAAAGCTCTGTGTACTTTGAAGTTTTGTGTTGTTGTTTTTTAAAGTAACTGTCAGGCCTGCATTTTTTTAAAGTAACTGTCAGGCCTGCATTTTGGCCTGCCACACTTCCTGGCAATCTAAATTCTGGGCAAGTTGATTGAACAGAACAAATTGTTATAATTGCTGTTTTTCATGAATTATTTGGTTGTTTGTGTTTATAATGCTAACTCTGTTGGTAGCCAATAAGAAGAGCAAAAGACTATAAGCATGAAAAGGCCACTTCCCTGTCACTTGAGATTTTAGGGAACATTAAAAATGGACCAGTGAAATTTTACTTGATTTCATTTGCTTTACAAATGGCAAAATGTTGAGATTTCTCAGATAGTTTAGTGCTTTACCCACGAATACACCTGATTAATCTGACACATTAATCTGACGGGGCAATAGAGGCTGTAAGGACTTTATTTGTACATTTCAGACCTGCACCTCATTTAAAATTTGGCTTGTTTGTGCAAACCATAGCATGTGCAAGTCCAGACCATTTCATTAGCTCATGGCTCAGTACACAGCAAGAACCCAGGAAATGCCTTAATTCAGGAACAAGATTAGCATATTATCAGATTGCAGCCGTTCTGCATTTTCCTGGTGCTTTTGCCGAACCATCAGTTCTTTTTAAAGACAATATATACTCTGGATCAATCTGCTCTTCCCAACTTTTAAAGTTCGGGAAACTCTACAAGAATTACAAGGTATATAGCTTCTCTTGTGATGCATGCAGGAGAGGAAGAAATTTGTAGTTTAGAGATTGAGTGGGGAAGTCCGAGGTAGGGACTTTGATTCTGATGGTTATGTGGACTTGAGCATTCAGATAGTGGGAGCCCGGCTATAACACGGCTGGTTGTTTTGCCCAGAATGAGCAGATTATAAGGACTTTGTGCATCCATCCTATTTATCTGATGCAGGCTGGGCCAAAACTGTACTTAGGCCTCTCTCCCCCTCCCCCATCTTTGGTGCAATGGTTATGTTATGACTTTAATTAGACTATGTTGCTTACTAAGCTAATACAATTCAAAAAGGGCACCCTCCAAGAAAACCCAGCTGTTCTTTGCTGACATTGTGTGGCTGAAAAGTAGGTGGGGTCGGGTAGCAGTTAAATGTTTCTGTGCACCAGTTAAGGTTTCATAGATGTTAATTTATTGATTTATTTAAACACACATTCACATGTATACCTGGAGGGAACCTTAATCACAAGATTATCTATCTATCTTCTGACTAAGGTTCCTTCTTTCCAGATAAACACACTCCCATCCAGACATCTTGGCAATATGCACCGTCAGCAAAGTGGATTCTTGCTGGTGTACAGAAGATGTGCTATTCCATAAACTGCATTCTTAGAACAAAGTTTAAGATTCTTTGAGATCTATTCCTCAATGCCCTCAGATTAATTATATCATTCTCCTTTTCAGAATTAACCTCCTTTTTTGTACTAGAAACAATAATTCAGACATACTGATCAAGGACCAACTCTCTGATTTGCCCACTTACTACAATAGATTTATGGATTGCTTATTTGTGGGCTTACTTATTACCTATCAAAGACCTGAAAAAGATACTGTCAAGTCCTTTCTTATAATGAAGTAATTGCCTTGGGGCCAAGATTGTAGGAGATAATGCTCCAGGATGCAAGACCCAAATCAGACCCTCTGATTACTAATATTGGAAAAGGGAAGGTATTTACTGGGGGGGTGGGGTTTCAGCTTTTGCATCTTAATTAGTTTATAGGGGCTGATGGAAATTGGCCCCTTGATTTGGGAGAGGGAGGAGGAAAAATACTTGGCTATAAGTCAGTAGAGGCCTTTTATGTAATTTCTTGATTTGTTCTTTGTGATGTCAGCATTATGGAATAAGCAATCAGATTGGTAAACTACTCTGAGGGCAGGGATCATGGTTACAGCAAGTCAGCACTAATATTTTGCTCATTATATAGTCTAAAGATGGATATTGAACACTCAGTAGCAGCCAAGTCTGGCCTGCAAGAAGGAAAAAGAAGTAAAGTCAGCTGAATTATACTGCTGGGTCTTCTAGCATGCATTTTCTTCAAGCAGCTTATATCCTGCAAAGATAACACCATCAGACAACAACATCTGCCTCCCCCAGGTTCTTGGGAAAAGTTCGATGGATGAATAAAAAAGGCCAACTGATCTAATCATCTGGCTGACTATGTGACTAACAACAACAACAACAATTGTTGAACAGGGTGGATAATAGTTTTTCATGCCTCTGAGCTGTGTTTGGATAATATATTTGTTTCCCATGCAGAGATGCAACAGAAGTACTCCTCTTCAGAGGCTGCCTGTCATGCTTGTCTCTGCATGAGTCACTGCTTTGGTTTACTGCCATAAATATTTTCTGCATTAAAAATGAGACAGTTACTGAACTTTCTTTTTTAATTTATTTTATTTTTGCAAGTTAGTCATGAAAAGGGCAGAGCTATGCAGGCCACTGACAACCTATCTTATCCCTGGTCTCTACACATCTTACATAGCTCCTCACTCTGGTGTTTGAGATTTCAGGAAGCATTGTCAACGTGAATAATCTGCAATATCTCCATATTTCAGATTTCCGTTGTCAGCAATGAAGATGAGATACCTCTTTTAGCTATTAGAATGATAAGACTCCTTGTTAAAAAAATATAAGGAGAAACTATATTCTGCATCTAATGCCATAAATTGCACTTTTTTGATGCTTTTGTAAAATCAACACAAATATTCCTTATAATCTTGTCTTCTCTCCTTTTAGACTTTTAGCAAACAGTAACAGTTTTGAATTCCTCTTCTGTTCTTCCATACATACCTACACTCCATTCATTGACAAGGATAGAGAGATGTGGCTAACTTTCTAAGTTTCCAGAATCTTGGCAGCATCTGCATGAGATGAAGACAAAAAGGCCAGCTGTACTTTTATGAGAACCAAGCTCTGCAATTAATATGCTGAAGAAATAGAAGCATTTATGTATCACTTTCTATTTATGCCACTGAAACATTCCAATTTTACCAAAAAATCAACTCTTTTGGCTCAGGGACAGGTCTGTTGTAGGAAATAATCTGAATTTTGGAATCTTCATCTGGAATGCCTTTGTCACATCTTGTTCAAAGAAGATAATATGCATATAGCTAGATACAAAAAGCTTGCATTT
>JANHFT010001872.1:192903-212406 GCA_032467955.1 Pseudoxenodon macrops | reverse complement strand
GAGAGACCATTTAAAGGCTCAGGAACCCTTTGCAGGTGTTATGGCTTAATTAGCTGATTAGAGTGGGACACTTTGAGTCTAGAATATTGCACCTTTTCACAATATTCTAATTTTCTGAGATTGTGGATTTGGGGTTTTCATGAGATGTAAGCCATAATCATCACAATTATGACAAATCACGGCTTGAACTATCTTGCTTTCCATGTAATGAGTCTTTCTCATATATTAGTTTCACCTTTTAAGTTGCATTTCTGAAATAAATGAACTTTTGCACGATATTCTAATTTTTCAAGTTTCACCTGTATTGTGATTGGCGGTGGAATTACAGTGAGCAGTTAAAGTTTGCCTAATTTTACATACAGCATAGCAAAATGTGACCACCATCTGATAACAGTAGTTGCACGTAAAAAAAGATCAGTATTTGTTGGATAATTTATTAAGTGAGGTATTATAAATTGAGTCTATGGGTCCTTATAGAAGATGCAGTATGGGAGAATGTGAGCTATAGTTTCAATGGACCCTTGTCCATAGGGGCACAGTCTCAGCTCATATGGTATTTTTTGTATCTGTTCTCCAAAACTACTGTGGGAAGTGCATTGCAACGCACTAAGGTTAATGCCCTTCGGAGTTGGGGGACAGTTATTTGGTATAAATGTCTTTCTAAAAGGGGGAGTTTGACTGCTCAAATGAACATTCTTGAGAAGAGCAGCCCAAACATGCTAGATTTCCAGATCTTTAATAACATTGTTTAAGTGCACTAAATGCATATTCATACTCTGTCATTAGAAGCACTTCCCTGGAGAAACCAAGATACTAGAGTTTTTGTGAGATGCTCCTGAGGTATGCTGATTTGAAATTGTCTCCTATAAGGAGAGAACTCAAACCTATAAGAAGAAAAAAGTAGTTTTAAGCAATGTGCAAAAATGTGAAGGTAGGAGGGGAACATAGAATGATTAATAAATTGTAATGATACTAAACAACTAGCTATCTGAAAGCACCCTGCGAGTTCTAGTCTTAAATTCAACTATCACCAAATTTAAGAAATGAAAATAAAGGTGCTTGACTATTTTCATAAACTTTTATTCACAGACTAAAGTAAAACAAAAAGGAATTTAGATTCAAACTTCCTTTTTTTCAGTCTGGTCTGCTTATTGAACTGGCAAAGTAAGGTCTACGTGCTTGAAAAGTATAATGAACACAAGAAAAAATAGTGTTGAAATATATCTGCACAAAAGATACACTTGATTTGATATGCATTGTCAGACTTATGTTTGGAATTTCAACATCAATTTGAGTTTTTGCTAAATTCTGCATTTGGTTCTTTTAGAATAAGTATTATCAATCTGTGTATAAATGTGGATAGGTAATCTAAGATTGCGGTTACAATGCTTCAAATTTCTCCTTGAATTTTTAATGTTAGCAGGCAGTGTCTATGTCCATTTTTGTCTTAACTAGAAAAAACTTCGAAGATTACTTAAATACATGTTTTTCCGAGATTACAAATCTAAAGTTGTCAAAGGCATTGATGAAGATGATCTTCTTGAAGGTATGAAGCTTCCAGAAAACTTGTCTTTCTATGGGAAATATTCAACATGTGCTCTTATCTCTACAGTGCCAAATGGAAATATACTCCTCTTCTAGCTAGCTTTAGACATTCAAATATAGTACTTCGTTTAAGCCAGTGCTTTTCCATTCCAATTATTTACAAAGGTTCAGATAACCATTTGATAACCAGAACTGTTAATATCAACAATTAAGTTTAGCTAGGGCACTGGTGCTGATTAACAGTTTTTTAAATTTTAAAACTTACATTTTCAAATTAATTTGAACTATAATTTAATTTATTTATTAGAAAAAAATATTGTCAGAACCATCCTTTAATACTGGTCTAAAATTAAGATGAATGTTTGGTAAATACTATTTTTTTAATTGTAATTAGTTACTAGATATGTAACCACTGTAATTTGGTTGTATTTCCCCTAAAATTTACTTCTATGTGATTTCCAGATATCTGGGATCTATTTTAAAATCCAAGTGTTTAGTGTAAATGCAAATGGATTTGCAAAAGGACAATATGAGACAATGACTTTATATTGATAATTGGAAGAGAGGAAGAAAGCAAAGCAAACAACCAAAAAGCATCTGGTGATTGAAAAGGTTATAGTATATAGGCTTACTGGATGCATTCAATGGGTAATCAAGAGAAAGAGAGAACATTTCCAAATGTAACATAGTTTAGGTTGCGATCATAGTGGTCTTCCACTAGCAATCGTATCCTATGAATACCACACTGATTTACCATCACTAGAAATGAGATTGATAGGAGTCATTTATGTTGATTTCTCCCTCTTCTTTCACTGATTTCAGATCTAATTAAAAAAAAAATCAAGAATGTACAGTCAAAGCAGTGCAGGTAAGATGGAGAAATCAGGCAAAAGTAAGATCGTGACCATACTTTCTGATTGAAATGAACATATAGAAGTGATTGTTTTTTCAAGGAGCCTTAGATTCATCTTTATCAGAGTGTCTTCGGTATATTTAAAAGATCCAAAGTTCAGTGATGCTCCTCAGCTTTCTGATATAAGTGTTCAGGAGTCATGGTGTATGTAGTTGCAGGGAGAATTAAATTAAAGTGGTCTTCATTCAGCTGGCTCGATTTCAGCACTTGTTTAGAAGTTTTCATGCAATCCCTCTTTTTTATTTATCAAAACAGCTGTCTCATTTCCTTCTCTGGTCTCTTTCAGACAAATTCAGTAGCAGCACTAACAAACGTCAGAAAACTGCTCAGGACTTTCTTATTTCTATTGATCAGACTGGAGAGCTCTTGGCCTTGTTTGAAGATGATGAGATAGATGATGTAAAGCAGGAAAGAATGGAGGTAAATTCTACCCTTTTTTCTATACAAAGTACGAAAACTATTTACTTTACAAAATTAGATTAAATTAAAATAAATTAAATTAAATTCATTTAGTCCAATTCCTTGCTTTATAGGAGAATTCTTCATGCAGAGCATTCATCCACATATAATACTGACCTCCTTAAGACACAGTAAATGTGAGATCAATGTGAAAATTCTTTGGCCAGGCAAATACATGCTAAAGGAAAAGGCAAAACAATAAACATAAATTCCAAGCTCCAAATATATTATTTTGCAGGATTCATGAAGTAAACACTTATAAAAGATTTCCATCAGTATTTTGGAGTTCCTTCCCTTGTTTTCATCATTTTTAATTTTTATATTTTAAACTTTTAGTCAGATAAATAAATATGAAGCAAAAAACCATATTAAAACTTAAAAAAAATAATTATTCTGAATGTTGTAAGTAAATAACCGTCAGTTACCACTTTGGTTTTTAATCTCTCTACTTTTAAGCAGGCAGATCAAAACTAGCAAGGAGACTCTAGCAAGGAGAAAACTGCAAGACTGAAGGGTAGTGATGACTCAAGGAGAGCAGAGAGGGTGAGGAAAGGAGAGGAGAGCCAGGAAAGGTGACGAGCACTACCATCTTGTCAGGATTAGCAGAATAAGGCAAAGAAAAGACAGGAGACAGTATGTTACATGGTATACAACCAGCGTTTCTCCCATATAAATACTAAATAAACATCCTGCCATCTAAGTTGGAAAGGTTTCTATACAAAGGCCATACCTTCACTTTTAAGACCAGTACAAGACTAACATTTTTCAGCCATATCTAGTTGTTAATTAATTTACTGATTAGTCAATTGCCCATGTGAAGATACATCATAGCATAAACTAACAAAAGGCTATAGTTATAGGTTTTCCAAATAAATAAATAAATATACCAAATTACAGAGCAATTTATATAATATATATATTCAGAAATATATTCTGGAACAGCAGCCCCCAACCTTTTGGGTGCCAGTGACCAGCTCTGTGGAGGGTGTTTTTCCATGTACCAGGGTGTGTGTTTTCATGAGCTGCCTGGATCCTATGCGTGCATGGATGGGGCTTTCCTTGCTTGCACGGCCCACTTCCTGGCAGGCCACAGAACGGTGCCAGGCTGCCCAGGGATTGGGGACCTCTGTTCTAGAAGATTTCCAAGGTCTTTCCAACTCTGTTATCCTGTTTCACAGATAAGGACATCACATTTGTACTTGACTCCGATTTTTCCTATGTAACAAACTCTCAGCTGAACAGTTTTAATATAAGAGAAGGAAGTAGAACTATTGATTGATGCAGTTCCAATATGCATACGTTCCAAATGCAAAGTTCTAATAAATCTTCATTACATTCATGTACCAGTACTGACAGTTCTAAATAAAAGCCCTTCATGGGGCATATAATTGGCATTCAAATAAGACATATGCAATGTCTTTTATTTTTGTAAATGTACCATATGGCAATATTTCTGTTACAATATTTGAGATTATTTTTCATGATTCCTGCTTGTAGGTTAACTGAAATTATATAGATATGGTATATTCACAGCTGCCCCCCAAAAAAAGCTATAAGAACTAAATTTTCAATGTAGCTATTCATATATGAGCTAAGATATGTGAAATGTTTAGAAACAATGATTGTCTGATTTTATAACCTCTGAAAGTTGCTATTTCAGCTTCAGCGCAGCGTGTTTAAAGTAAAATTGGAGTACGTTAGCTAGACTTTATCTTTAAATTAAGCAATTTTTTGTTTTAATTTTCATATTGGCTTCCAAATTATTTCTTGAATGTTTTGGGCTTCATCTACATATTCATATAAACTATTGCCATAAATTTTGATGTATAGATATATAAAATCTGGTTCATTTTTTAATTGTTAATCTGTACAATTCTAAAACTATAATTTTTGTAAAATATTTTAAGAACGTTTCTCATCTAAACAAAAGAGAAAAAATGTTTAACACACAACAAATAGAAAATAAATGTTTAATATAGATTGGGAATATGAGGATCATTTATGTTAAAATATGTTGTTTTTGATTACTAATCTTTTTAGTAAGTATATCTGAGTGATTGACTGGATGACCTACTGGTGATTGTGTAGCATCTGTAGTAGCAACCGAAAAGATAGAGAGATACTATATTGTGATGAACTGATGTCAGTTATTTCAAATAATTAATATTCATAACAATGTTGCTCTTTTCAAAGAGCAATGTTATTCCAAACATAGATATCTAGGAGTCCAGTTGAATGGAGTAGAAATGCATAATTACTTTCTAAGAATCATAAGACAGTAGTTTTCAGTTCCAACATTATATTTGAATTTGTGACAAAGGCAACCCTCACTTTGAGACTTTATATGTTGTTCGATGAAGATGAATGGCAACATCTGCAAAGCAAAAGTTTCTATCAAGCTAGCCATATGTTCAACACAATGATATCTAAATTTATATAGCTTTCCTGGCCTCCAGGCTAATTTGTATGGGTGCCAAATCTTTCTCTGGATTCTGGGAAGTACTAGTTAAAATCTTCACAGCATAATTTTTCCTCCCTACTTTTTTCTTTTGTAACCTCAAGGGTCACAATATAGGCAGCTTTGTTCATTCTTATTGACATATTTGCATTCAGTTTTCCTCTTACATTTTTAACAGAAATTTGGATGTTCTGTGTGGACATATACACATTCTACACATATTAGTTACTTGTTTCTCTCTCTGCTTCTTTGTTTGTTAGACATACAACACAGTAGTAGTTATTAACCGTACATAGTAAAAGGTGTAATAGTAACTTGACACTTGTTATATCTATATCTAATTAATGAGTTTTAAAGTACCTGAGAGAACATTTGAAACTGTCTCAATATGGTATCTCTGTTGAGGAAATAAGCAACGGGTGCCCATTGGTCAACTTTTGAGAGATATTTCTTAAACAGAAACAGAATAACTATGGATGAGCAAAAATGCAGTGGGAATGCAAGTGACTTGCAACTTCCTGCTGGCTTCTCCATTGAGTTTCCTTGTGGGAAGCTGGCAGGAAACATCAGAAATATTCCTTCCTTTCTTCCTTCCTTCCTTCCTTTCTTTCTTTCTTTCTTCCTTCCTTCCTTCCTTCCTTCCTTCCCCCTCCCCTCAATTGATAACAGGATAGTTCAGTAGTTGTCAATACAGGTCAATTGCCAAGTACTGAAATCAAGATTGTGAGGATGCTGCAATGGCCACAATGTTGAGTTTGAACTTTGAGTATTCAGTGCCTTTGTAATTTTGAACAGTGGCTCAGCAAGTGGTCAGTAAAGAAAGACTATAGTCACAATTAACAAATCATAAACTGCTGTGAGCTGTCACATTCCTTGCTTTTCTTTCCTTTTTATCACAAATTTGCCACTCTTGTCTCAAAAGTCATGATATGATATACATTAAGGTTATTAACTGGGCTGTCAGTTAATGCTAATTTTAGATGGCTTTCACTTTAAGGTTAAGAACCAAAGTATGCTAATAATAATATTAATAATGTAATAGTTGCCACTTCCTACTAATTAATGAAGGGAAAAGATTTTAAAATGCTTTGTGGACTGTTTTACACTAGAGCAATTATGGTGTTGTTTCTAAATTCATCACTAGGAGCATTTCTGAAGTTCTGAATGTATGTAATGAGCACATTCCAGAAAATAGTTCCTGTTCTATGCGATGTGGCATTTTCAAGATTCCAATTTGGACAGAAGACTGTGCATAGAGTTCTATATCTGGAGATATAATTAGATGTGAAACTATTAAGAGAGCACTGCAGCAACTTAACAGGCCTACAATAAATTCTTTATTTTTAGGAATTTCCTGTAAAATTAAAAGTTGAAAATCTTATATAAAGTATGAAATAAAAGTTAGCTTCTGCTGGTTTTATTTTCATAGGTTTCCTTGTTGGTACAATATGTCATTCTCAGAAGGAAAATTGGGATCTGAATATAACAGAAATTAAGTGTTATCATTTATGTACATTTGCTATAATGTAATGTTACTTTTCCTTCATTCATGATTTAAAATTATATGTGTAACGAAGCAAATTATGGATAAAACTAACTGGGTTTCTTCCTGGCTAAAATTCGCAAATCCAATCTTAACACACTTGACCATAGTACAGATATAATTCTAAACTATAATTACATTATGCAGAGAAAGACAAGGGAATTCCACAAAACAATACAGTATGAACTCTTAAAAGTGAGAGAGGCAAAAATAAAATGAAGTTGTTCTGTTAAATTTGGAATCTTAAAATTGACTAGAAAATGAAAAAAACTGCATTCCATATTCTCAAGAATTGCATGGATAATGAGATATTTTATTATTTTGTATTATTTTAAAATGTTTTGGCCCAGACTCTTTAAAACTACTGTGGACATTTAAAACAATGCAGGAAATATATTCCATTCACTTTTTAAAAAGTGGTAATTAGTGCATAAAGAAGTATAGAATATCTTATTTGCCATGTTTAGTATAGTTTCTGCATGTTAAATCTTGGAGTACGTCCAGTGTGTTCTTTAAAATCTTTAACAACCTCCTTTAAAGAATTAGTGTACTTAAATCATGAACTGTGATCTAAAGGCTATGTTCCTTTAGGTATCAATTACTTCAGAAATGTGTGGTTATCTTGGTTTGGCCAGCTGCAAATGGTTTTATTTCCACTTTGCCCTGGGCCAAAAACATGCTAAGTTGTCCAAAGCAAATGATAAACATGGATTTCTGATGTCATTATGGCCCAAACAGGATATGATTGTTTGGCGGTATGGTTTCAGTTATGATGAGTTATACAGAAAACAAATATTGTTTACTCTGCATTTTTAAATTGTCTTTGTGAAATTTTAAATTAAAAATTACAGTTTCATCCCTTTTTATTTCCAAGGGAGATTTTACATACATACATAAAAACATATATACGGTACATACATTCCCACATTCACACCTTGCCCACCCTTATAAGGTGAGGATTCTGTGTAGGATCTTAGCTGCTCCTAGTGGTGTACTCTTCTGGATAGAGAGCTCTGATGTTGTTCCTGGGATCTGTTGGAGCCACTTTCCCAGTTTAGGAGCCCAAGTGCTCCTATCAGCCCTGCGACTACTTTGGCGTTTATTTTCCCTACACAGTGAGACATATTTGTGTCACTAATAAAAATAATCTAAACTGTGGTGACTATTATGTGGTATATCTAAATTGTGGTATATTAATGAAACAAAGTGAATTTTAACTGGATTGAAAAAGATAGCTTAATCAATTCCTTGCTAGGAATACTATGCATAAAGTATCTTTTCATTAATTAAATGTTCTGATCTAAACTTGAGAATATATATAAATGAAGAAAATGAAAATGTAATATAAATCTTTGGAAATCCTTGCTTTAACTTAATAGTATATCCCATCAGTTTACATTGTAAATATCAGCACTATTGGGTCTAAAGTAAGGTATATGAAAATAAAATATTTGGCAACCAGTTTAACTCAGTGTTGCCCCAAACATATTTCCAAGTACGTTTCCTACTAATGAAATACCCTTTAGTACACTTCTAGTTTATTTATTTTTCTTTTACAAAGTATCTAATAAACAGCATATAGCTTAGTTATTTAGTTTGATAATAATTAATTTGAAATGTTGTTTATTGGATAAACAGGAAAAGGAAATCAACTGAAGTTATTTTAAATAAATATTTTAAATATAAAGTAATGTACACAGCCTATGCGCCCAGATTGTAGGGATGCAGGGAACAAGATGTTGGCTTGCAAAATAATACCTTTATTATTATTATTTTCAGTAACATGAATGCATGGGTAGTTATGAGACTATTTGAAATTTCATCTGTTAAATAGAAAAATGCTGTTATTCCTTTCTGTAGAATGCAGTGAAATGTGGGCAACACCTTGGGAGACAGGGCCAAAAGATGATGACCAGGGAACAGTTATGTAGATAAGAGACAACCGAGCTTCAGCTAGCTAGAGGGTGAGGCAAGAAGCTCAGGACAGATTTTCTCCAACTTCTTGGGCTGTAAAGAAGATGGGGGAGAATTGTATTTGTAGATTTGTTAAGATTCTATTAACGTAGCTTGATAATGAATAGAATCAGCTCATTTGATTGTGTTTTCTGTTTGGTTTACCTGGTAAGCCTGACAAGAAAGAAAGGTAGCACAAGTAAATGTAAAAATGTGAGCACATTTAGTTTGTTAAGTATGCCTGGAAAGGTTTTGGCAGAATTTTAATCAAAAAGACATGAAAGTAACAGGAAGATAAAGTGCAGTTTGACATCACACAGAAAGTGATAGATCAGATGTTTTGCTCTTCAACAATTCATTGGGAATAGTATAAATCGATAAAGGTTAATGGTATTGTGATAAAATGTCAGTTTAGAAAAGGTGCATGATAAATGACTAAGTTTAACTATGAATTGAAGGCTGATTGTTAACAGAGTGAATTGTGCAATATTAAACAATGGGTAAAACAAGACCAAATAGGACTTTTCTATCCATCCTTATTCTTTGACTTGCACTTTGGGATAATAGAAAAAAGAGCACCCCCTTCTTCTGGGCAACATTCCTTCAGGTATTTGAAAAGTATGAAAGTATTCATTCACCTGTCATCTTTTCTCAAACTTACATAATTCTAATTTCTTTAGGCTCATGAAACTTGTGTTTCTGTTCCCTGATGATCCCCAATGCTTTTTGCTGAGTCTGCTCCAGTCTTGTCAGATTTCAGTTGAGCCTTAGCTTTCTTACATGTTCACCAGAGATGATAAAAGGTTGTTTCAAATTGTTTGCATTTCCAATATACATTTGATACTCTCTTGTACATCTTTGACAGTTTATGCAGAGTTAACAATAATCTTTGGTTTTCTTCTGCTTCCCTCCAGGGCCCATCCTTCATAGTGCCATCCTATTACATTTTTTTTAAAGAAGTCAAAACAACAGTATTTTCCCATGGGAAGGATTTATAACATAAATATATGTTGTATAATTATAACATTTGAAAATCTTATTTCAGATCCATTTGGATCCTTAGTCCAACGTTCCAGCATGTCCATATAAGCTGCATTATGGTATGAGCTTGGTTGAAATCCCTCAACTCTCAGCTGCTCAACTCAAACCAACTGTAAAAATCTCAGTTTCTGCAATCTACTGATGAAGAGCAGTTGTCTGCAGTACCAGTGGGCAATCTCACATATTTTTTCTCTTTTTCTGGAGAGACTTTCCAAGCCACAGTTCACTATATGGCTGTTGCATACCCGCTTGTTCGGGGATGTGTAGCTTGCCATGAATCCTCACTAGCAAAGTTTCCATTTAACAAATACCTCAAAGGTCCGTGGTACAATTCCAGTGAAATGTAATGTGGATCATTCTTAATGATCTAGCTTTCTTGTAAATTTCATTCCTTTCTAGAGGAAAGCAAAAAGCATTTTCCTTATATTGAGAAATCAAATGTCAAAGAATTGTAGCTAAAAGCCTTTTCCATCAATATCTGTGGAGTTTGGAAATCTGTATTGCCTCATAATAGTTTAATTAATTTATTAATGTTATCCTATTTGAATGAAAAAACAAAAAATATTGCAACTGTTTTGGCATTTATGCTTTTCCTACATAGAAGAGGTTGAAGGGAACCTGTTTCTGATCCCAGAAATATTAGAATGGATTACCCTTGGAGCAACCCAGGTTGGGTCAGGAATATCTTTCAGATCCTGAGTAGAATTGTCAAAGCACATCTGCCCAACACTGGTCTGTAGCCTTGGTTCTGCTATGTTTGTACAGAAAGATTCTTTGACCAATGTAAGTTTCATATGTTATGATAAAGTAAAGAAAACAGGATCATAACGTCAATACATTATACTCTTTTATTTTAGTAAAAAAATAGGTTAGATTTTTCAAAATATTGTCATCGATTTTTTTTCTTTTAAATAAAATTATTTGCTGCCAAATAATTTTATAATGGCGAGCTCATCTACTTACCCTCACTGTACACAGGAAGAAAAACCCTGTAATGAAAAAATCTGAACTGATACGCAAACAATATTGCATTCTGAATGCTGCATTTCAGGAGTTATACCCTCAGGATTAAAAAGCACACTATTCATCTGTCACTTTGCCTTCTAGTTTAGGGATAAATTTCCCGCTCTTGAGTGTTACATAGCAATAATTCAGCACCACAGGCACCAAACTGCTTTCATAGTACATTTCTTATTTGAATAAACAGTGGAAAACCAATACTTTTAATAGATGAAAATATCCTTCCCAAATAGGCTTCTTGCCAACCAAAGTTGATATGAGGTTCTTTTTGGAGATGTCTCAAAGGCAGATCTCTGACTTTTTAGAAGCTGTGCTGCAAAATTCATCCTAAGAATGGGTTATAAGCATTTCTTTTCTTAGTACTTTTAAACATTGCTAACATTAAACAACTTTAACTTAGTTATTGGACAATGAACGTTGTGAACAGCAGAATAATTCCTTTGCCTGCTCTGATAGTCAGGCTTCTGAAAAGATGTACTAGACAAATAGCCTTTGTGCTTCTAATTATTAAGTATATCCAGAATCTGCCAATGTATCCAGGAGCTTTTCATCAAATACAGAATGTACATTACATAGAATGTAAGATTTAAAAACTGTATTATGCACATGAGTGTCAGGCCATGCAGCTATGTAAATATGATTAAATATAATATTTAATGTTTAAATATTTGTGTGTGTGTGTGTGTGTGAGAGAGAGAGAGAGAGAGAGAGAGAGAGATATTACTGTAGTTTCAGAGTCTACAGGTGGAATCAAATAATGCAATGTATTATTGTCAATATATAGACAAAGAATAATTCAACCCAAATGAAAAATCATGATTCGTTAAATTCATAAAATTTAGCTTATACAGTAATACTAAATATTAAAAATATTTATTAAACAAGTGATTCAAACACAGAGAAAAATATTGTCTATATTGGTTTAATTTCTGTCGGGGGAATCTGGGGAGTTTTACAGGTAGGGATTAAAAAATGGTTTTCCTCCCAGGATGAATTCTCATTTTTACCCTACTTTTAAAGAAAATGTGTGAATATCCCTCTTCCCCAGTGCTATCATAGCATTACTGGACAGACCTTGCAAGCTCTTCAGATGGTCACACTCTGCTCTTTGCAACTCTTCAGACGATGATGTTGAGGAAATTCTGTCCCTTCTAGAACATGTAGAGTTCCTTTGTTGGCAGACCTATAAACTACCCATTATAAGGATAGTCTTGCCAGGATTCTACTTCAGCCTATTTGTCTTTATCCAACCAATCACTACATCTGGGCTTCGATTTTAATTAAATAAAGCCACATTTAACTCCTGTGTGTGTATATTAGAATGGAGTGTTGTTGTGAATCCTAATCCTTTCATGATTGCACGTAACAGCTTAATATAAATGTAAGTTGCACTGGGGACAAAGTAATGGTTTCTGGTACCCCGCAGCTGCTAGGAAATGGAACAATTGCAGGCCAGTGAAATTTGCTTACCAATCTCCTACAAAATAGTATTCCTAGTTTGGAATCTCAACTAAATTCTTACTATGCTCATGGCATAACCTTTTGAATCTATAAACAGGTGTGTGTTGAAAGTTCCTAATCGAGTCTCAAAACTGTCAGCATTTTTATCAGATCTGTATTATGCCTGTACCACGAGAAAACTATGACTAGATCTTGTTCTGCTTGTATTCAGCATCAATTTTAAATGATCCCAAGAAATCTCATTTTTGTTCTTTGGTCAGTTAACTTCACTTGCAGAACAAAGAAATTATGAATTATATGTAACACTGGTATGCCACTGCTATTCCGACAGGACCAGATTTCCCAATCCCACAGTGACAGGGCAGAAGATTTCAAAATCCACTATTTTGTGATGAAGAAGAGAAAGTTTCATTTTGGCATATTAGACCTCTGTAGGAATTACAATTTTAACTTTAAAGCAGGATTTTCTATTTTTGTTTTCATGTAAAGAAATATTTCTTCAGTTTTAATAAACATCACAGAATAGGTATTGTTAATTCTGCAGGTATCACTGTGCAACACTTTTCTATGGAATTCAGTGGTCACCTAACATTAAAAAATGTCCCACTGCCCGAATCACCTTAGCAGCCAATAGTGTTCTGAGTGGGGACACTTTCCCCATCCCCAAATTTTGTCAATCTGATCCTAACAGTGGTAGAGGGAAACTTTGGGGCTCAATTGATTATTTATTTAGAAAATAAATAGAAATATTTTCTATTATTTCTATTTATTTTCTATTATTGTCCGCAGTTCTCATTTTTAAAAATTATATTGCATTGTTCACAACAAAAGCATACATTTTGTAATGTTTTTTTGTTGCTGTTGTTTTTGTTTATCAAATTTTGATTTCTTGTTTTGTTTTGTTTTGCCACTGTGTGCTAAGAAATCAGAATGTCTTTTTTCCCTGAAGGAACATTTGGTTCTGTGGGACTTGTTCCAATGGAAATTGCCAACCTAAAATTAAGGATAGCTTTTAGTCAAAGACTTTAAAAAAATATATATCTTTTTTTTCTTTCAACATTCAATACAAAGAAACAAGAATAGATTATAATAGTTTATTTCTACATTCATTTAATAGTTTACATATGTCACTAAACTTAAATAAAAATGATAAAAATAAGAATTATTATTCTTAGAATTTCCTATTCTGTATATAATTTTTGCAAATACAAAATAAAAATAAAAGCAGGATTCATCCCACTGAAAAGTCATTATTTAAATTGTATCAATTTTTCCTTAAAGCAGTTGACCATATCTTAGTATGCCATTTGAACAAATGATATTTTCCATATTTTGAACAATTATTAATTTATCAGGCCAGAGTAAGAATTCAATAACTTCCCTTTTTAGTTATGTCCTCAAAAATATGTAATAATCCCAACTCTAAAAAACATTACATCTTTTCTTTAGTTATTATTCTAGCTTCCTTTAATATTGTCTTCCAGTAAGGCACAACTTTTTCACAAGTCTACTTTACATATGAAAATAAATCCTTTCTGATTGCAAACCCTTCCAATATTTTGTACTAGTCTAGCTGAGTTTAACTGTGAACAAATTAATGCCTTTGATTACTTCTATTGCATGGAATCTTATTACCTGATTTCCAAAGTAGTTACCACTTTATTTCCTCCCATTTTTTCCCTAAATCTGCATTTTATATTTTATGATCTGAGTTTTTCTTTTTTTTCTTTTTGAAAGCCTAAAAACACATATAATTAGTATCCCAACTTGTAACTGCATTGATATCAATTGAAATATTTAAACTAGATATTTTAGTAGTGCCTAAGTATTTTCTTCCTCTGAAAGAGCAACATTTCAAAGCAGAAGAAAAATACAGACAACAAAGAGAAATAAAGCAATAGGAAATTCCATTGTGCAAGAAGTCTTCTCAGACTAACAGACAAATGTTCCATTTAAATGCTATGTCACACTTTAATTTTAGATTAGTTTATACGAATATAAACTCCAGCATGTCCAGTGAAACTATTTTCAAGGTAACTTAAGTACTGCAGTTACATCTGAAATTTGCCCCAAAAGTCTTCCTTATACATTAAAAACGTATGATGAAACAGCACCAAGTTAACAGTCTTCATCCCCACCATTCCATACAGTATGTTAAACAGCTTTATCCCTCTAGCTCTCATAGAACAAAACCTCTGGAATTCTTTGAATTTAGGATTCCAGCTGAAAGGATAAAGTCTCTGTCCTTGCAGATGGAGCTAATTACAGTACAACTTTAGGATATGGATAATCAGACTGACCTTGCCTTAGACTCATTCAACCAATGAATGAGAAGTTGTTTTCTAAATCCACCTTATTAAACTTTATGTTATAAGTTGTCAACAGAGGAACACTTCACATAGTAGGCTCTCAACTCCTCCCCTTGGGATGCCTCTATAGGACACTGCATGCAAAGACACAGAGACAGTTTCTTTCCTCATGCAATCACACTACTGAACATCGAATTCTCATAATATTGTCTAATGTCTATGTACATTTACCCTTGTATGGCTGTACCATTATTATTATTATCCCTCATCTTCTTTATTACCCCCTCTTATTGGTATTATTATTATGATTATTGTTCTGTTGCTTTGCATATACACCGAGAGCTTCTATATCAGAGGCAAATTCCTTCTGTGTCTAATCACATTTGGCCAAATATTCTATTTCCTATTCTCCATTCCATTCCATTCTATTCTGTTCTAACTTTTCACCAACAAAATAAACACGGGAAGGGATTCCACCACATGATTTTTAAAATTGTTTTGCATGTACGTGTAAGCTCCATACTACAAAACAAGAATCACCCAGACTTCAATAAGACGTTTTAATGCAAGAATTAGGAGTAAAAGGCAAGATCTTGAAAAATGTAGGAACAATAAAAATAATACAGTACATTATTATTGGGTTCATTAAGGATAAATCCTTCTGAATATTTTGAATCTCTATTTCCAAGACTTTTTGAGCCTGAAGTAAGCTGCCGTTTATGAGATAAACTATTAACAAACTCCTATTTGTAGGATGTTCATACCTAGAGGTGCCCCTGTTTCTTCCTCAGCCTCCTCACAACATGGTTCCTGATATGCAGAGAATGCCCATCTCAGTATAAAATCACAGTTAAAGAAACTGCAATATAGATAACAATATCATGAGTTTATGGAAAGTAATTGTGGGAGATTAATTCTGGCACTTGTGATCTTCCCTTTCTTCCACAAGTATTTTTTCACTCTTCCCCCATGGCTGTATAGGTAACCTGTATTTTCTCCTCTTCCACCTCCTCCTCACTTGGTCACAGCAGCTATCACTGAGGTTACAATAGCATTCAGTGACATGATCAAGAGATCACTGTGAACAAGTAGGCAGCACTAGCATCAAGTGACATGATCTAAATGCCCCAATGAATGCTAGTGCACCCAGTTGACCAGCTATAGCAATTAAGCAAAATGTGTGCAAGTTTCTCTGAAGAAGGCCATCTGCACAAAAGAAGTCATGTGGATCCTTGTGACCAAGGCCCACAGTAACCAAATGAGAAGGGGGAGAAAATGCAAACACATTGCATAGATGGCCTAATCCTTAAAAACTTATCCTTTTGTGCATATGCATAAAAACTGTTCGCCAATTTACATGCAGGCAAAAAAGGGCATATTGCAGATACAATATGCAAAAACATTTACCTGTAATTCAGAGATCTTGCTTGTAATTATCAATCTGTTTCACAAAATTGTGAATAATAGGACGACAATAACATGGGCAACCTGTACCCATGTATGCATGCTTTTTTGATATTAGTACACGGTTTTTGTCTGCTTCTAGCATAACCTGTGCACTGTGTGGAACAACTTTAAGTGAGTTAGGATGTTCTTCAGAAAATATTACTTTGAAATAAATTTGCAAAAAAGAATGGCAATAGCTTCTTAAGTAGCACTTAAATGATGGTAAAATCTTTTCCCATGAATTGTAGGAAACAATATTTAAAAGTATAGTTGGTCTGATCAAAGGAAAGAAGGATGAGCCTCTCTCCAGTGGCCTGGATCCTATTTCCCATGGCTAACAACCATTTCCAATCCTTTGTCAGATTTCTATTCCTCCCCCCACTCCCCAGTGTCAGATGGTATTATTTAAAGTCTGTTCATCCACTTGTGTGGGATTCCTATGCTATAATATGCAACACCAATGACAAGAGGACTGTTATACTGGGGGTGTTATTCAAAGCATTGTTGATACTTGCAGGCTGCAGACATCTGTAATGTGCTACACACAGCGTCTGGTAATGGAAATCCTTATGCAAACCATATCAAACAACTTTTTGGAAAAAGAAAAAGGATGTACATATTACATCCGCTTTGAAATAATTAAAAATATTTATATATGCCAACCATGTGAGTTTGTATCAAATGCTAATGGTCTTATATCCTATAATTGCAAAGTTGTCTCAGATTGATTGTAGAAAGACAGTTTAACCACACACACCTCAAAATCAAAGGTTCAGTCACAAGGAACAGTGTTGAGCTGCATATGCCTCCTTCACCAGCACTTTTTTTTAAAGTAACAGTGGCTTCAAAAATCATGCTGCCAGAATTTAAGAGGAAAATGATTTAAGTTGAATGTTGTGACTTTGGGTCCCAGTCCTAATTCCCATTCCAAAGGTCCAAATTTTGCAGAAAAAACAGACCCAATATTTTCAGTCCCATTCAGGAACATTGCTGTATCACTAGAAAGCCCCTTATTGACCCATTACAAGAGCTGGTGAGGAGGCTAAATTACAACTCCAACCCAGAAAGTACTTTTACATGAGGATATGAGTGTTACTCCTTCCCAAGATTACAGAAAAGCTACTAGTTAGCAGTATCAGCTTCAGCTCTCTCCGTGCTAATTTAACTGAAGGGTCATCTTTTCCCTTGCTTGCCTTCTGAGGGGAGAAATGTCCATTCAATTTTGTAAATACTTTTTATTAGTTTAAAAGTGTTGATTTAATAGCCCATATGTATAGAAACCAAACATATATTTCAAGGAAATTTTATACTTTTATATGAAAATCATTTAAAGGCCTTTATGTAACAACTTTAACATAATTTAAAAACATTACTAGTGTAGGTTTGTACATACTTTACATATACTGCTTTGAACACTGCTATTAATCAGACTTACTTTGTATAAAGGAAATTATCCTTGTTTCAGATAATTCAATAAATGATGCATGTTCCCATTTTTCTGAACTAGATCAATATACTGCTACAGATGATTTAAGCTGTTGCAATAGCTTAAATGTCTGTTTCAAATATTGTAATTCTTCAAGGATACAGGAATAATGCATTTTATAATGCATTTTATTTTTCCGGAACGCATTAAAAAACAAAACAATTATTCATGTTGCCTTTAGAAATAATCTGAATGCTTTATTACAAACATTTTTCTAGTTAGTAATGTTCTGTATAATCTGTATTCCTAAACTGCCGATTAAAACACAGTAAAAATGTCTGGATCAATCAAGGGCTACAAGTCAAATTTACACTTACTCATATTTGGAAAAAGAGGAGTAGAAGTCTTTTACAATTCAATTCAAATCTTTATTGTCAGAGTACAACATGTGTACAATGAGATTGGCTGAGCTTCCCTTTGTGCCCCCCAACACAATACAATTCACAGTGAAAGACAAAAAAAAATCCCTAGCCCACTGAATCCTACTAAGAAACACTCAGGTGTATTGCACTATGTAAACTTATTGCACATTGCGCCGGCCCCGCAAGTCAATTGTACTATGTTGTTGTAGAGTTATTTTTATTCAGGAGTCTGACGCCCACGGAAGAAAACTGTTCTTCAGCCTGTTTGTGTGGCTGCCTATGCTTCTATATCTCCTTCCCGATGGCAGGAGAATAAAGAAGGACTGACTAGGGTGTGAGTCGTCCCTGGGAATTTTCCTCACTCTTCTAAGGCAGCGAACTCTAGTGATGTCATGTAGTGGTATCAGGGGATAGCCCACAATGTTTTGTGCTGTGCTCACCATCCTCTGTAATGTCTTTCTATCCGTGGCTGTCAAGCCAGCATACCACACCGTAATGCAATGAGTGAGGACACTTTCTATTGTAGACCAATAAAAGGAGGTCATCAGTTGTTGTTCCACTTTGTTTTTTCACAAGACTCTGAGGAAGTAAAGTCTCTGTTGGGCCTTTCTGGCCACCTGGGTCGCGTTGATTTTCCAGGTGAGATCTTCACTGAGATAAGACTCCCAGGAATTTAAAGGAGGAAACTCTCTCCACACAGCACCCCTCTATGTAAAGCAGGGCAGGTTCCTCTCTATTCTTCCAGAAGTCTAACACCATCTCCTTTGTCTTGCTGATATTCAGGTGCAGGTTGTTTTCCAAGCACCCTGTGGATAGTTTTTGAACTTTCCCCCTGTACTCTTTTTCTCAAGATTGTCAGAAACCCCCAGACCCATTTATATGTTAGTGCAACTTGAGTTATCTCATCCTGGAGTCTTCCCTAGAAATTATCAGCGATCTATACAGCCTCAAAAAGTATCCATCTTCCCAAGTCCTGCCTTCCTCCCCATAATACCCTCATGAGGTTTTGTTTGTTTGTTTGTTTGTTTGTTTGTTTGCATGCTTGTTTATTTATTTATTTATTTACTTACTTACTTATTTACTTATTTATTTATTTATTTTGTCGGACACATATTAGATAACAGGTAAGAGGTAAGTATAAGCATGGTTATTAATACATGAAATGGATACGAATAAAAGGGGACATTAGGACAGGGATGGTAGGCACGCTGGTGCGCTTATGCACGGCCCTTTACATGGAGAAACAGCCATGGATTTGAACCCATATGTCATTGGCAAACCTAACCCTCTGACTGCCCCTTGATTTGGCAGAATGAACGAGTCATCTTGGAAAACAAAGGGTTGGAGTCAGGGGTGGGTTCCTCTTAACTTCCCTACCAGTTCGTGTCGCATCGGAAGTGTGCGTTTTGCGTGTGAGCGCTCGTTACATGCGCACATCCCATCACACCAGAATAAAAACCCTCTGTGCATACGCAGAAGGCTTTGGGCATGTGCAAAGCGTTTTTTT